>RJWK010029432.1:0-25257 GCA_004363435.1 Platanista minor
TGTGGTCTTTTTTGACTGGTTTCTTTCACTTATAATGTTTTCAGGCTTCCTTCATGGAACCCTGTATTAGTAATTCATTTTTTTTTATTGCTAAACTCTATATATTACCTATACATATACATATATACACATACACATATATACTCACATTATTTTATAAAACTTTCTTAAATCAGTAAAGAGAAGAAAGGAGAAAAAATATGCCTTCCTAGTGTCTATTACAATTACATAACTAGCTTTATCAGTGCCCTTTGTTTGATCCTGATGATGGGAGGATAAATAAAAGTTTTTCACTTCAACGAACTTCCATGAAGTTGAGAAAAGGATTTATAAATGTATAGATATTATAATAGGGGTGACTGATCATAGCAGGGACACAGAGTAGCAAGTGATCTTTTTAATCAAGGATATTATAAAGACCTCTGAATGTAAGTGACATGAAATGACTTTTATGAGTAAGAGAGGTATTCAAGATGCATCTGAAAAGACTTGTGAAAAGGCATGTCATATTTGTTAAACAGTATGAAATGGTGTTATGGCTGTTCCTTGATTAGGAGAAGAGCAAGGTATATTCACAATATGCTACACATCCCTCAGATAAAATTATATAATAGACAACTACATGATATGGTTGTACTTGTTTCATCTACATCATTTATAACAGGAAATATTTTCATTTCTGTTTGCTTTCCGCCCCACAAATGATAAAAGAATGCAGCTGGAACTTTATGTATAGATACTGGAATATTATTATATTTGAATGAACTTTTCAAAGTCTTCTACATCTTTATGGGCTTCATTTAAAAAATTGATAGAAGCAAATTAAATATTCACCCTCCTATTTAGAGGTCTTGTTTCACTGTCACCTGGAAAGTGCAGAAAACATATAAATGAGTTTTAATATCTTATGCTTTCCTAAATGCTCAGTTGAAAAAGTACAGTTTTCTCAAAACTGAATATTGAAATATATTTTTAAATTTTAACCATTCGAAGATTTTAGAGTATTTAAGATAAAGGATATAAGAAGGAAACATAGAAATGTACTTAATTTAGATACACTACAATGTTTCACTGGGCTCCCCGGACAACCTATTTGTTCTAGGGCTCAATATAATTTCCAGAGAATTAATATCAATAGAATTTAATGAAATTCTAATTGCCCACCAAAAAAAGGTCATATTGAAAATGATTGAGAGTGAGTTAAATGAGTCCCCAAATTACTGTTTTTAAAATAATTTTCAAAATGGGAAATTAATCATTTTTATCATTTAATTTTTAGATATAAGAAATTAATTGAAAGCTACAAAAATTCACCCTGATAATATCTGCAAAAAATAAATTTAATGCAGAATTCTGATAACTGATCAAATCACAGGTGGCATTCTACATGTAAAGATATCTCTCTTAATTCCATTCCAAGAAATTATATCTCTTCTTAGAAGAGGGAACATGTACATGCTCCTATCTTTTTTCTTCATGCTGTATGTAATATGATGCTCATCAACAGTTCCAACAAAGCATAGTAATGATTGAAAATTTATGTTATTAGAGTGCCTATGCTATACCTTAAATGAACAGCTATGTGATGGAGATTAAAAGAATCAATCTCCTCCTCAAAGAATGAGGAAGGTGATCAGATGAAAGAAATAAACTAATTACTTTAAATTCCTTTAAGTGTTGCTTTGATTATTAGTGATTTGCCATCAAATAAATGTTTCCATTTAGAATTATTTTATTTACTTCATGATAATGCTATGATTAAGTTTATTTTTCAATTTGTATGTCACAATATGACATCAAAAAGCTAGAACAATTTAAAAATGAAATCCTAAATGAATGTCATAATCCAATAAGTAAATTGAACTCTCAGATTCAGAATTCCCAGGTCCATTGACTCCTGCATTACCCCACAGTGTGTTGTGAGGATAGAATGTGGACAAGATACCAGTGTTACATGGTATGTTCCTCACAAATTGTGGGTGTGTAGAAACTGAGATAACAGAATTAATGGGAGAAAAAAAAGAAAAAAGCCTCAACTGTGCTTTAATTATTCCTGAACGCACATCCTGGTTTCCAAATACATATCTTTATTTCCAGAAGTTTTTCCTTTCACATATTCTGTGGCATTTTCTCAGGTGACTGGTGATCAAGGAATGATGAAAAAAAACATTGAAAATAAACAAACCAAAACAAAACTGAACTACATTGGACATTTGTCCCAGCAAATAAATAAGTTTATGGAAACGAAATCCATTGCCAAAACCACTGACCATGTTAACAAGAAACAGTGCAGAAGAGGGAAAAAAGAAGTGTGTTTGTGTGCGTGTGTGTGTGTGTCTCTGTGTGTGTATAAGTGTGTGTTGACCTAGATGGCATTAAAGTTCTCCTGTTTTGACTAAACTTTAGACAGGCTTTTTCCTGAATATAGTCTTCTCACCTCCCGATTCTTAGAGCATTTACTTTAGAAAATGTGGGATTGTAAATTTTTCCTCCACCCCTTTGAGATGTAAATCTTGTCCCAGCCTCTTGAAAGGAACTCAGGAATGTCTTTCTCAAGGAGCTGGGAGCCATCCTTTTGAAATGTGATCATCGAGGAAGAGAGTGCCTTGTCATCAACTTCTCTTACCACTTCCCCCTAAAGTCCTGCATTGGTTTTCCACAGTCTCACCCATCCAGTGCTCCTGTTTTTTCATTTCAACAGAGTTGAGTTCTGTCTCTGTGTCTATCCCAATAGTCTTGACTCTGTGAAAATAAAGTCTCATTTTAAATGGAGTCAGGAAGCCCAGATTGGGACGCTCTCACTCACATAACCACTTGTTGCAGCCTGCATAACCAGCAGGGTAAAGGAAGATAAGAATGTTACCTTTCTTCTGGTACAAGGGAGGACGTTTTCACATAGGAATTTTATCTCCTGCTTTTAAAAAAATGCAAGGAAGATCTCTCTGCCCTTAGCAACAACACTAACCATCCCTTGAAGCCAAGGAGAAACCTCCATAACTTGGAGCTCTTGTTTTCCAATGAACTTTTCTTCAAAGAAACCCTGTCCAGTTTCCTTCTGAAACCTAATAAAAGCAAGCCCCTCTTCTTTGTTCTCTGGATTTGCCTGTCCTGAATTACAATTCTCTGCTATTCCCAATATTTCCTTCTCTTTACCAAACAAAATTAAAGGGCAATATGTGTTTTGACCACTAGATGGTGCATGTCTTAATTTCACTTTGTTCACTTAATTGCCCTGAAACATTCATTAGACCAAATGACAACTAGTATTCTTTAATCTTTTATTACGATAAGAATGCCACCACTAATATATTATATACACACACAATATAAAATTACTTGAAATATTATGTAGACATTCATGCTATTAATAATTATTGATCCACAACTGCTGCTTTGAGCATTAAAATTATTTTTGTGACTTCCATTTTAAGTACTGTGGGTTCAAAACCATTTACATGCTTGTTTACATCTTTTCTGCATCCAGTATAACAATCTTATATAAGAAAAACTGCAATGTTCTATTTGCAAATGGATGAATTAAGTTTACTTCAAATGGAATTATACAATATCTTCCCTACGTTCCCAGGTTCCAAAGACAACCTTCTTGTGTTTCTGTTTACTTAAAGAGATTCCAGTTGTAGATCAGTGGTCCTATGTGGCTGTAACACATCTCTGATAGACACAAAGGAGCACATGTCTGAATGTAGCTTCAATTTAGGATTATTACACTCAGAAGTTTTTGATGGGCTTTTATCTTGTACCCTTATCTGGAATATCAACATGGCCAGTTTATCTGTTATCTTCTGTATATAAAAATTCCTATATCAGAATGGGAAATACTTGTGCAAGTAAAATGAAACAATATTGGAAATCATAAAAGTTACAGTTTATAGATATTATGCTCCCTAAGTTTGGTCTAAACCTATTATTCCACAATCATATTACTTATTATTTCTGTACTCACATTGCACTAAAGGCATTCATGAATTATCAGTTGCAATGGAGTTAAGGGCACAGTTCAGTGTGATCTTGAGCATTTCCATTCTTCTGTATACATTAAAGAATCTTCACTGAAATAGCAAAAAGTCCAAAGTGTTTTTACATTTTCTTTGAGTTAGGCTTGGCAGCCAAGTGTGGCTTACAGTGATAAGCTCCTTGCGCTTGAGCCCATCAATCCTGGGCAGTAAAACTACTGAAGAGTTAAACATTTAAATCAGAGAGATGAAAATCAAGCCATAACTACTATTCACGTCAGGTATTTCGGAGGACTTTGTTATTTTACTCTAGCTAGACTGGTGTGGAGGTACATTCTCCGTTACTAAAGCAGATAACTTTACAACAGTTAAAGTATAAAGAACATGGTCAACACTCTTGTTTAATGAATGACGATTATGAAATAAAAAATTCCTACAGATAATGTAAGGGCAAAATCCATATATATCCTCATTGTTCAAATGTCTTATCTTCATGAAACCCCTAAGCCCCAACTTTTTCCCTAACCAAGACTACAAACTCTTGATTGATCCCTATTTTCCCAGTCATTCTTCATCTGGATTCTCCTGTATTGTATTAATAGTTCAGTGCAGACCAGACAGTGCAAACATTTCAAACACACTATCCTTACCAATATCAATCCCTTCAATTCTTAGATCAGCATATTCACAATGAAGTATCCAACATGAAGAATACTGATCACAGAATACTGGAGTCAAGTGATTGCAGTCTATATTTTAGCTGTCACTTACTTTCCATCTTGAGGTCTTGGAACACCGCATGATAACTGTGCACCTCACAGTTTCAGGTAAGAATACTGGAACCTTACTCACAGTCTCCATAGAATTAAATAAGGAATTGTAAATTTGCACTATGCAAATATAAGCTAACATTATTGTTCAGTCCTCCATGAAAGAAGCTGAGAATAGGCAGAAAAAAAAATGTATTATTTCTCTATTAGTCACTTCTAAATTCAGATAGACCATTAGTGCTACTTTTCTTTTATTCATATTCATCACCAGTTTATTATGCATGTTTTTCTCACCCTCTTTTGAGTATTGAGGTTTGTTAATCAATTCATTTCAATAAACTATTATTTAGAGTTTCAAGCTTTCTATACTTCTGCATTGCCTCCTACTTCACAGAGGAAATACAGGCCATCAGATGTGAAGGCTTTCATTGTGTCTAGATGGGAAGACACTTCTTAAACTTCACTTATTTTTCACTTTTCCCCTGTGCTCTGAGGAAATGTGGACTCCTGCTCATTTCTGATACCACTGGGCACCTATTTCAAATTATATGGTTGATATTTTCTGTATCTTCTTTTTTATCCTCTTTATTGGGTGATTTTTCTCAGGCTTACAAACAAATTCAATTTATTCCTATCCTAATAAATCCTTCTTCTGAACTTCATGGCCATTCAAGTTACTGCCATTTCATTTTTCTTTCCCTCACTAGAAACCTTTTTACTATTTTTATATTTAAAAAAATTTGAAATGAACTCTAACAGAGAAGAGTTGCAAGTATAGTACAATGGGCATTATTTTCCTGAGCTGCTGGGAAAAAAGTTGCCAATATTATGTCCCATCACACTTAAAATAAAAGTGTATATTTCCTACTAATGGCGACCTTCTCTTATATAATTACAACACAGCCATCAAAATCAGGAAACCATCATTCATACATTGCTAACATCTAATTGTTGTACCCCATTTGTAGTTAACAAATTGTCCCAATAATATTATTTAGAGCAAAATAATATAGTACATTACCTCGTGTTGTATTTAATTTTCATGTCTCTTTAATCTCCTTCAATCTGGATCAAGTCCAGAGTCTCTTCTTGTCTTTTGTGTCCTTGACCCTTTTAAGGATTAAAGGAAACTTACTTTGGTTAATGCCTATCAATTTGAATTTGACTATTTTGAATTTTGACTAATTTGAATATTTCCTTATGATGAGGTTCAGTTTATGTATCTTTGGCAGGAATATCATCATTGATGTTGTGTTCTCCTTGCTTCATCTTACCAAGTAGTGCATGACTGACTTTGCTTTTTTTTCTCCAATACTGGTGATGCTGAACACTTGATTAAGCTGGTGTCTGCCAGGCATCTCCACTGTAAAGTTATACATTTTTTCTTTTAAATTTATAAGTAATTATTTGAAAAAATTTGAATCTTTATAAATTTTCTAAATTTCATCAACCTTTCACGTTATTCATTTTATTTACATAAGTATGGATTTTTGGATAACTGTACTGTTCCATGCATTATAATCTATTAACAATATTATTTTTAAGCTTTACTTATTCAAGATTTGGCCAGTGATAGCCCTCAAGCTAGCTCATGTGTCCAAATAGTATGGAGGTTCCTCAAAAAGCAAGGACAGAGTTTCTATAGCAACTTATGACATGTTCCATAATTTAACAATGTTTTAACAATGAAACAGGTAAACATGTACATACATGACATCTGATAAAAGTTATCACCAAATACCATATAAAAACATTTTGCAATTTACTTTACATAAAATATTCATCTTTATACAGGAAAATCATGGATCCAAAATCCATTTAAATAGTAAGTGAATCATGTATACATAATATAATTTTAACTTAGATTTACAGGATAATGTTGAAACAGGACCTTGATGAAGGGTTGAAAATTAATTTTAAAGATATAACATTTATTTTCATATATATGTATATATATTTATAAATTAAGATTCTTGAATTTTAAAAACTGTCTTCTTCAATTTCTATCATATTTCCCCTGGAATATTATACTTGAGAATTTCTACATTTCTATGCATTAAAATATCATAGAGAACACTAAGTTCTAGTCAAGATGAAGTCACCTGGACCAGATTTACTCTCCTTCCTAAAACAGACAAAATATAAGTAACAATAGATTTCAAGACACTAGACATAAGGAAATGAAAAGCAGTGATCCCTAAGCAATGAGAAACAAATGAGATGAGTCCTAAGATGCTCTCAGTTTACTACATTGAGAGAATTTCCTAAGTGCAGTGTTGAATTTGGAGCCTAGGTTGAATCCTCCTAGTTCCTGGGGTGAAAGAGATGGAGCTAAGTCTTTGTAGAAGACAAGGCAGCTGGTTTGCAGAGGAGCAGACCTAAGCGAGATGCTTTGAAAGAGTCCTCCTCAAGCATTTAGCAGAGTACTGCTTAATGCATGTTGGTGAAGAAACTCCTGGAACCTGGGGAAAGAGCCATCTGTTCTCATAGGGAATATAGTACCTGGAGTTGACACGGAGTCTGGAATAGTGCCAGTTCTCACCTGTGAAGGAAGTGGAATGCTCACACACTGCTGGGGGGCATAGAAAGTGGTACTATCATTTTGGTAAAGAGTTTTGTATTTTGTTATAAAGTTAAGCAAACACCTACCTTCTGATCCAACCATTCTACTCCTAGAGCCAAGAGAAATCAAAGCCTAGGTCCTTACAAAGACTTTTATACATAAGAGCTGTATCTGTATTAATCATAATCTGGAAACATCTCAGGTAAATGGATAAACAAATTTTGGTATATCCATTAAATGTGATTCTACTGAGCAATAAAAATGAATGAACGGTTAATACATGCAACAACATGAATAAATCCCCAATTATCCTGTGTTAAGAGTATCCAGACAAAAAGTACATAACATATAGTTCAATTTATTCAAAATTTTAGAAACTGTAAAATAACCTACTGTGACAGAAAGTAGATCAGTTATTTCTTGGAGGCTGAGAGAGGGGCTCCTGTGGGGAGAGATTATACTGAAGCATGAGGACTATTTTTGGGGTGTTGTATCTGTTGATTATCTTGATTATGATGACATTTCACGGGTGTATGTCAAAATTTATCAAATTACATATTTTAAATATGTGTGATGTTTTTGCATTTTGAATTATATTTCAAAAAAGCTGCCTTTTAAAAGCAAAGAAGCAATTTAAACATTCCCTTGGTGCAGCACCACCATCAATCCATTCTCAATTAGGCAAGTTTAAAGAGAAGCAGCAAGCTCATTTGTCATATTGAAATCCTTAAAAATCCGTACACTGTTATTAATTCAAATTATGTAAATAGATATTTAGTATAAAGAGTGCTATTTATAATTTCAGAATGCCAGAATTTTAAATTTAACTAGTCGCTGGTATGCGTAAGGTACACAGCTTTGTAAGATTTTTCTTTTCCCTTAAATTTGTTCTGATTGTATTCCTTGAAATGCAAGTTTGTGTCTGCTGAATCTAGCCATAAAAATTTAAACTATATTTTTACGCCTTTTAATTTTTGTTTTATTTTTCTGGTAATTTGTTTCTATTGGTCAAGAACCTTTCGCACAGACAGGTTGGGGAAGGACTGAATTTGACCCCTCATTTCTCTATCAACTTTCCAGGGCTGATGAGGAATGCTTCTAAGGTTTGCTGCTTCAGTAGCTCTCAAATTTGACTTTTTTTGCATACCAATAAGCGTTATTTTTCCTTCTCTCCTATTTTTCCTCCCTTCCTTCTTTCCATCCTTCTTTCGTTGCCCTACTTGTAAAAAAAAATATATTTCAAGAATTTTAGTAGCCTTTGAGCCATTTTTTATGCTTTCACCAACCAGTTCTTCATTGTCTGTAATGTGGTATCTTTTAATGGTTAATTTATTATAATTTCCCTTATTAAATATGAGCAACTTTTGGTAAAAATTCTGACCCCTCTAGCAGTGGCACCTAGCAGATGTTGAAAAAGAGTCAAAATAATTAAACAACATTGCAAAACAAGACAATATTTTTTTCTCTTAAAATAATATTTTTTAGTAATTCTACCATTACTCAGCAAAAATCACAGCAAGCAAGTGATCACAGGGGCTCATTTAATTTGGAAAGATTTCATTTGTCAATTGACACATGGTGTATCTCCTCAAATGTGATTTTTTTAGGTAAACATATTTTTAGTCCTAGTGTTTAAGTCAAATTAGGAATACATATCAAAAGCTGACTTAAAGAGCACACATCTAAACAATTATAAGCTGTTAGACTTAATTTCATGTATTTAGCTAAAGCATTAAATCATTGTGGCTTGGTAAAGAATCTAAAAGCAGTTCGTAGAGTCATCATGTAGAAATACCAAGGTTTTATTGAGAGTATAAAAGAAGATTTCTCATCTAAGAGTATGTGTAGAATACATCTAAAAGTGCATTTAAAAATCAATACTACATTTTGTGTTTAATGTAAGTCAGTGACAGCGTATCTCAGTGGAACCAAAGGACATTTTCCCTGAAGGTAGCACAGAAATTCTCTATTTCTTAATGCACATTACAGTTCACTGAACTCCTCTGTTATCTAATTCTGAAATGCCCTTGGTTCATGACAAGCAGTTTCATGGACAGTGAGATTCTCAAAATTGAATAGGATGGCAACCAAATTTCTGGTCACTACCCAAGTATTCTTTTAACAAGTGGTGTTTTTCATCTTGGAGCCCTATGATATTCAAGAAAATATTTATTCAAGTTATCAAGAAGCATTTCATATATAAAATAAAGTTTCTATTTTGTTTCATAAAGGGATAGTGCTCTTTCAACTCTATTCCCATTTTAATGCATTCATGTTCTTTTCATTTTATGTATACTTACTTATTGTTTTTATTTTACATCTTTTTTTCTACCCATCTAGCACATAAAAGTCATGATGACTGAAAATGACTGGATATTTTCCAAAGTCCATTTCTCTTCTGACCTAAAAACCATGATAGTAGGTAGTTAATGAGTACATCCTCAAAAAAAAAAAAATCTAATTCATGCTTTTAGTTGGTACCTAGGGATCTGTTAGCCCACTGTGATACAATGTTAGTCCCATATCATTATTTTAAGCTCATTCATAAGATGTTAGAAATTTTAAGATTTGTAAATAGTGTAATCATATTTCTGTGTTTTTCTTTGCACCCTGTGAAATAAAAGAACGTTATAAACTTGTAGTTTACATACATCCAAAAATCATCCCGTGTTTTGGATGTATTTGTTAAAATTGCATGTTTCCAAGTTGCCATATACCCTAGTAAAGATTCTTAAAAATCTCTGTACATGATCCCCTTGGACAATCTGGTGAGGACTATGGGCCACTTTTCAGAATAATTCTTAAATACATTAAATAAAAGATATAACTTTGCAAAGGAACTAGATTATGTAAAATTCACTTATCAAGCTAATAAAACCAAAAAGTAGAATTTAATGTAGTAAAATAAGATATAGCAATACATTTAATAGCAATGATAATTCTGAAGCAGTGATGAGCAGAAATAATGAATTGAGATATCTACAAAAGTTGCAATATTATATTAACATTTCTTTGAGTTTTACTGCTGACAAATAAAATGCTACTTTGATTTATTGCATATGTTTGAAAAAAATAACATATCTCTGTTAGAGGTTAGTTAAAATGAAACTTTAATTCTTCTCATTTAACTTCACAAACTCCCGAACTCAATCCACCGATGACTTTGTAGTCTGTGGACCCCTGTTACAGTACTTTAGTTTTCCTATTAGAAACTTCATAATGACAAACAATGAGATTTTCTTCAGCTCTTAAACTGTGAGATGTGCATTTTTACTCCTCTTGTATTATCCATATTCTATCAATTTTTTAAAACGGTGTATGCTTTTGAGTCCCATGACTCAGAGGTGAAATGAACATTTATCATTTGTTAGCTGCCTAAAATTGGGCAAGTCATTTGCTTTCCAACTGTGCTTTCCCACACACTTCTTGTAAAAGTTTTGTGAGAATCAGAAATAATTACTGTGAAAACCTAGTACTTCATGGGGCAAAAATAAATAGTATCTTTGAAAAAAGGTTCAGTACAAATCAGAACTTATTCATGTGGCATGTTAGTCCACACCAGTATAGAGCTCATTAATTCACTTCTGAATTTATAGAAACTGCAGAATAAAAGAGAACGCTGGAGGGTTAAAAGGAAGGAGAAGACGTGAATTGAATGACAAAAGAACTTGGGGGTGTTTTCTATAAATCAGTCTCAAGGAGAAGTGAATCTGATTATAACCAGAGAACTGAATCACAATGACAAGCGTAGGGCCTTCTTGCTCTTGGTGTGAAAGGGAGCATGAGATGTGAGGTGATGCTCACACATGGTCCATTTTCCTCTAGGTCTTCCTGACTTCTAGTCATTCAGCCTGAATCTGTTATTCATCCCTCTGTGTTCACGGGGCATTTGGAAAAGCATCTTAGCATATATCCAGATTTCCATCAATGACAGATTAACTTAATAATATTGTTAAGATTTATTGGAAAATAATAGTTAATACTTACATAGCACTTCTATATATGGCACCCTGTTTTGAAGTTAACAATATCCATAATCCTCACAGCAAAAATGAGATAGGTACCCTTAACATCCCGGTTTTAGATGAGAGAATTGAGGCACAGTGGGACTAGGTAACTTGCCTAAACTCGTTTTCTATCAATACATGCAAAGTACCCAGGACTTTCAAATCACAACTACTTGGTGAAAGTCAGGTGGAGAAATACAGAATATTTTATGTATAACTCTCGCTTATAAAATTTTTGTGCACTACCTCATAACACTTTTTGAATATGTTGTTTTTCCATTGCTGTTAAAAACACAAAACAGTATAAAACATGGAGTCTAGCCTTACACTGTCCACATTTTAGTAGGGTAAGTACATACTTAAGTAAATATAGCAAAAGGTATAAACTGGAATTTTATAACAGATAATAAGAAAAACAAAATAACATTTAAAATTACCTAGTAGCTGACTACCTTCTTTTTAGATATGATTATAGTCAAGTGTTGATATTCAAAGCACATTAAAAATCAAGCAAAGCATGAGAAGTTGGGAACATATGGAGCATTTTTCAACAGTGACAAGACTGGTAAGAATAATTCATAAATTGTTATGAAGTTTTAACTCTTGCTCTTCATCTATTTTGTAAGGCATTACAATTAACATAAATAAAACCTAAAGTCAGCATTCCATAAGTAAACAGTGGATTAAAAAATGAGGAAGTTGATATCATTTATATGTCTCCAGGAACACCTGCATTTATTTCCAGGATCTTCTAGTAAAGAGAAACACAGCTGCTAATGTTGTGACTAATGAAAAATATAAAGTCATGAAGGACTGGCTATATTATGTATGTTTCTACTACCCTAAATAGTTTTCTTTGGGTCCAGAATTTATATTACATATTATTTTGACTAGTGATTCATTTTGAAGTAATAATATGATGTTGGCTGATGTATTAGTCAGTTGAGGCTGCCGTAACAAAATATCATAGAGCTGGTGGCTTAAACAACAGACATTCAGTTCTCAAAGTTCTGGAGGCTGGGAAGTCCAAGATGAAGGTGCCTGAAGACTCAGTTCATGGTAAGGACTCTCTTCCTAGCTGGCAGATGAGAAGCAACTTTGTTGCTTGTTTACCTCCAATTAATCTCACTCACATTAAAAAAAAGAAAAATCTGTTTCTGTTCTTCACTCTTTTGTTAGCTAAGTTCTGCATTTAAAATACTTATGTAAAATTAAGCAGCATTTCATGGGCTTTAAATAAGATAAGTAATCAGGGTATCTACACCCATGCATTTTGAATGATATAAAATTGAAGATGTTAATAATAAGTGCTTTAGGTACTATGTAAACTTCTTAATTTCCTTATTACCTATTTCAAGCTGAATGATGTGAATAACAAATATAGTCCCCAATACATAGACATTAAGCATACGTACACATTTCTACTTATTTTTGATAAAAATGGATTTTCAACAATAACATTTGTATTCATAAATAAATTAACTAAAATGAATCATGTATTTTCTTGGTATCATTTTTTTTTTTGGCAAAAAAGTAGTAAGATGAAAACATCCCAGTAGAACAATGTAATAATGAAGATATTCAATGAATTGTTGAAAATGACTCCAAGAAAGCCAGAAAGGACAATGATTTGATAGTACAATCTGCTGTCATGACTTCTAATCAGATACCATCAATGTTACAAAAAGAATGCCTTCCTTGAATATGGTAGCTCTTCATGAGAAGAAAATGAAATCGTAAAGAATCATTAGGTATACTGTCTTACTTTTAGTCTTTGAAATTCCAAAGCACCACAAAGGTTTGAGACACAGCCAAGAGCTTGGGCAGGGTAGAATGGTAAGGTTCATCTCCTACTGAGGCCATTCCATCAAAACTGGGAGAGGTGGCTGTTTTATCTAATGTATAGAAACCAACACAGAGAGTCACAGAAGGTAAAGGAACAGAGGAATATGTTCTAACTGAAAGAACAAGATACAACCCCACATAACATATTTTAAACAATGATAAAAAGACATAGGTACTGCTTGTTAAAAAAACCTTTTCTAATTTTAATTATGATAATCTACTCAACACAATATTTACTGAATATTTTCCCCTTATGTAGAAATATGCTACAGTTTCTTAGCATTAGAAAAATGGTAAAATTCTGAGATGCTGATGAAAACATTACACAGCCTAAATGTGCTAATTAGTATATAATTTTACCTATCATTAATATACTTGTCAATTCTAATGTGTAACTGCATCAATATTAAAATGGAATTTTAAAAAGAAAACTAAAATATTATTTATGTAAGACTAAGAAAAAATTTTGTTTCACATATAGTAGGTATGTTTTTTTTTTTTATTCATTATATCAAAAAATTGGCAATGTATCTTAAAAGATTACTAAGTGTCCTTAAATATAAGGGCTGAAAGTAGCTTATTCATCAAGAGGCCAACAATTCTTGAGGTTAACATATTTGAAATTTGCATAGGCTTATGTTAAATATGATTTAATATTCAATTCAACAAAATATATTTATCATTTTAAAAGAAACTTTAAGATGAACTAGTATTCTCCAGAAAATAAACTTACTAATTACAAGAAAATTAAATGAAGTTATAGTGCATTTTATGGAGTTCCAGTCAAAAAGATGAAATTTCCTCTTTTAAATTAACCATAATAGGAGTTTAAAAGTCTACATAAGATATTCTGGTTTCCAATAGTTTCCAATAATGGGTGATTGAGATAGTCAAAGTGATGATAATTTATAATTGTTGATTTAAAAAAAATTATTTTATTTATGGCTGCATTGGGTCTTCACTGCTGCGCACGGGCTTCCTCTAGTTGCAGCAAGTGGGGGATACTCTTCGTTGCGATGAGCGGGCTTCTCATTGAGGTGGCCTCTCCTGCTGAGGAGCACAGGCTCTAGGCATGTGGGCCTCAGTAGTTGTGGCTCGCGGGTTCCAGAGCACAGGCTCAGTAGTTGTGGCGCACAGGCCCAGCTGCTCTGTGGCATGTGGGATCTTCCTGGACTAGGGCTCGAACCCATGTCCCCTGCATTGGCAGGCAGACTCCCAAACACTGCGCCACCAGGGAAGCCCCTAATTGTTGATTATTTTATGACATTGCATTTACATAGAACTAAACTAAAGGTAAGATTAAATAATTACTCAGGTGATTTAAATAATGGATTATATCAAACTAAATAAATCAGATAAAATATTGTGGTGGAGGATTATCTGAATTGGAGATGTATTTAAATTTCAACTGCTATTTAAGAGATGATAATACATGACTATTTAATACTAAAATAAGGTAAACAATGTCTGTGAGACTGATGAGGCAGAGGAAAAGAAGTCTTACTTATTTCAAAGTCAGATTTAAAAATTCTGGAAAGCTGTTTATGAGATTTAACACTATCATTTTGTATAATATTATTCATATGCATTTTACTAATTTTTATTAGTGTAATAATACTTATTTAATACATATTAACTCCTCTGAACAGATTTTTATTAAACTGAGGTCTTGTTTTTTTCTTTTTGAGGAAAATCAGTGCTTTTATTCCCCAAAATATATTACACACTGCTAAAAACACAGGTTAACTGAATTAATTGTCTTAATTTGAGCTCCCTTCACCAAATGAAGCTAAAAAAGTCAAACCCTTGAGTTAAAGGTATTTTAAGGTAGAACTTTGTATGCATCTGTGTGATTTCTACTTCAAGCCCTTCTTGACAGATTCTGCATTAACAGACTAACCTAATAATAACCCTGGACCAATGTGCCTTTGAAATTAATCACAAGAGTGCTGAATTCCAATGACTAAAACGGGCATAGCACAATGGCTCTTGTACAATGGTTCCAAAATGAAACAGAAGCTTTATTTTTGAATTTACATGGCATGAAAAAACTCTCTTCTTTCAAAAGCATTTTATGATGTAAACTTTCAATGAATTAATACTATTTGATAAGTTCCCTTTATATTCAATCTGTTTATCTACACATATGTGTACTTTGTTTCTCTAAAAGGATAATTTCACAGCCAATAAAGGTAGTTCAGTATCTGTTTTCTTAATAAAAACTTAATGTATCACATTACATTCCATTACAGCACACTCTAATTAAATTCCTTTTCATTTCAGTCTGTCTCAGAGTGTTAGGGAAGCTCAAGAATGTTTAACAAAATTCAACAAAGCAACTACCTGAAGTTGATACATTAACCTTGGCACTGAAAGTTACTTTATTCAATCCACATATGCCAGAAACACCATTATACAATGACCTAAAAACGACAGTATTTCACTTTAACTGGAGAGGTTGTAAATGAATAACGATCATTTCTATCTCATTATATGCATTATGTATTTTGCCCTCAGAAATGTTGAAGAAAAACAATCACCAACTGTAAAAGCGTGTCTTACTTGGATGTAAAAGCTAAAATATATCTTTTCTTGATAATAAGGAGGATGGATAGATTTTAATACTTGTGTAATCATTTACAGTAAACATATGCCTCATGAATTGAAAAATATATATTGATACATTTTGTTCCACCATTTGGAATTCGAAGATGGGAACATGTAATTTTAAAGAGAAGATCAGCCTTCCTATTGAACATGCCCCCAGGCTTATGCCCAGAGAAAGAACTCATTCCAATGGGGGTGGGGAGGTGGGAGGTGGTAAGGCTAAAGGCCAGATCTCTTTCCTTGATTGGTTCTAAAGAGTCATGGAACTCTTTTCTGTCATAACAATCATATCTATACAGGCCCACCATCCCACCATGGCTTATCCAAATCTTTACAGCTGCCACATAAAATTTAGATTTCCAAATTTTTCATATTTTAGGAAGGCAATAGCTTGTATGTACTCTATACTATATATCATCCCTAGTTATAATACTGTACTCCTTTTATTTTTATTTTTTTGCAGTGAGACAAAAATATCCATATATCCATACTAGATTAGGTAAATAATGACCATAAATAAACTTATGTCAGTTCTGGCAAAAGATTTTATGTAGGTTTCAAGTTTTTCTGCCCATTGAAGAGCTTTTTGATTTTACAGTATTTGATTCAGAACTGTAGACCCATGTGGCCATTTTTTGAAGGCCATTTATACTTTCCATTCTGGTGCACCCAGCCCTAATTTCTTGACCATTCTATTATGTGATGGCCAAATAAAGCCAAATAAAGGATGAAAGAGAGGGTTCAACCTCCTATAAAGCTGGATGAGTCAGATATGGAGCACAGCCTCCAGGTTCAAATACATTAGTTTGAATCCAGTTTCATTTACTGGTTATTACTCAAGTGGTCAGTTCATTTGGTTTGCCTGTTGAAGCCTCTGAAAATGTCCAGTTATGCTACTTTTTGTTCTTTTGGCAATAGCTGAAGCAGCTGCCCTAAATACATCTTCATCTTTATGGACTCAAACTGTCTACCTCCCCTTCCCCTCCACCCCCCAACCACCAACAGTTAAGAAGAATTATTCTTTAAACTCCTAAGTTGTCTGCGTGGCAGCTGATGCTCACCACCCCTCTCCTTTCTCACCTATAGGTTGTAACAATTTCTCTTCTGGCTGCCTTACCCCTTAATTGCTTTAACAGATTTCCATCTCTTCTTTTTTCATCCAGCTTTCTATCTATTTGAATAAGGGATTTTAAAAGAAGAGCAATGGGGGAAAAGAAATGGATATCCTCAGACTTTAACACTCATGAATGTTAAGTCTACGTCCCATCTTAAGGGATTTCAACAGTAGAATGGCAAAAGGCACATCTGCTTTAGGGAAGATAAAATGGTGAGTGTTTGAGTGAGTTGAGAGTTGTTCAGTGTGGTAATAAAAATAACAGTCTGGACACTGTTGAAATAGTTAAGGCAAGACAAGGAGTAGATGATCTAAATTCTAGTGATAGGAACACAAAGCAAAGATTGGATGCTAGAAAGATTCCAAGGTGAAAATATCTGGTTATGTTCCTCGTTAGACCTGGGGTGAAAAAGTGCAAATATAAATTCAAACATCTCACAAAAGCAAAAGTTAAAGCAATGGAACACGAAGAGAATAGGATTCTGAAAGAACATCTCAAGATCTCATAAAATATGTGACTAATAGGGCACATTTGAAGGAATATCACAGATTTTTCAAGGCAACAACCAAAATAGAAAAAATACATGGTTATGTTTTGAGGAAAAAATGAAATTTGAAATCTTTCCTTTTATAAAAATGCATTCATATTACTTATTATTTTTTTCTTTATTATGGCTTATTAGGTTACTTCATATAGATACTTTGGACATGTATAAATGTCTTGTATCTTCTATGAAGTGCATACCATTTTAGTTATACATTGTATGTATATATATTAGACAAATGTAAGTAGAAAAGATTGAGTTATAGACAGTTGTAGTTAAGGCAGGTATTTCTAAAAACATATATGATTTATTCCATACAAGTTAATCAAGGAGAAATCAGTATTGCACCCTGATGGACTGGAAAAATGTCACAAGAGAAATACTAATTCAAAAGCCAGGATCTATCTTTGCCTAAGAAATAAAGCTTCTGAATGACACTGCATATATAACTAGGTGTTAATGAGACATAATTAAGAATATAAATACTACTAGTGAGGAGAGTTTGATGGACACAGTGAGGGGGGGAGATGTATGAGAAAGATGTGACCAATTGAAAGTAAGGAAAATATGGAGTAATAGAAACAAATGCTTCTCTATTCCTATCTAATACATAGATTTATATTCTGTGTCACTGTGACAATGCTAGGATGCATCTGAGTATGTGCTCCCAGAAGATGAATGGGTGCTCTAATAGAGATAAAAGTTCCTCTGGGGCTTCCCTGGTGGCGCAGTGGTTGAGAGTCCACCTGCCGATGCAGGGAACACAGGTTCGTGCCCCGGTCCGGGAAGATCCCACATGCCGCGGAGCGGCTGGGCCCGTGAGCCATGGCCGCTGAACCTGCGTGTCCGGAGCCTGTGCTCCGCAACGGGAGAGGCCACGACAGTGAGAGGCCCGCGTACCGCAATACCACCTTGTTACAAAGGAAGTCTAATTGCATAAAGCATATTCAATAAAACTACCTTCCTAGAATTTCTTTTAGTGGTATTGATTCAAATCCTTGTAGCGGCACAAAACTTGTTAAATAAATATTCTGTTACATTTCAGGGTGCACATTGGAAAGTTAAAAATGTTTTTATTTAGGGGTTGGTCCTGGGCTAGTTAAAAAATTTGATTCGTATGTTAAGCAATTGTATGAAACGACTTACACTGTCTTTCACCTAACAGTTCCAGTGTTGTAACAGTCTCATAATTACTTGGCTTCCATATTTTCTTTAATCCAGTAGTTATCAATGTGCGATCTAAGGACCCCTGAGGGCCTCAAGGTCTTCCTTCTTCCAACAACAGATCTGTGTGAAACAGAATTTTCTTTATAGACTTCACCCAAGACATTATATGACAACAGAATTGATGCAGAAGGAAATAAGAAAGTTTAGCTGTCTTCTATAAAGCTATTTATTAAAGAAATTCCAAACATGCAAAACAATCTCCTAATTTTTCTTTTGTTTTCAAAAGTAGTTATATTTTATAAAAAATATGTTATTTATGTTAACACGTAGTGAGTTTAAAATACCTGTTTTAAATATTTCTCCTTTTTTATTTCTAAATTTATAAATCTAGGAAGATATAACCCATATAAACACAATCACTTTTGGGTCTTCAATAATTTTTTAAGAGTGTTAATGCTGTAAATGGGGCCTGGGATGGAGCAGTTTGAGGACCATCACTAGAATCCATCCTGGGCACCATCACCAGGGTGGTGGGATTTAATCATGCTGGTAAGTCTCTTGTGGCTTTCCACAGTTTTCAACAGTGTCCTTTTTATTTTTTATTTACTTTGCTTTTACTTCTTTATTTATCTTAAAAATTATTTTATTTAAATTTTGCAGCTTTATTGAGATACAACTTTGTCTTTCAATACGCTTGTTGATCCTGGGGATCTAGTGGTAGATTCCCAAATGTCCCAGTTGAAATCACTGATGGACAATGTTGGATCTGTACCTCTTGACAGTCCATAGAGCATTCCCACACCTACTTCATTTATATTCCCCAAGCAGACTGTAATCATTTTGAATTTGAAAGCTTTGCTCACTCCAGTCCTTCTGTAATATTGTTCTTGTCCTCGCTGAATATCTAAAATTTATTCATATATCATTTACCTGATCTATATAGCACTCTAAAAGCCTCACTAAAAATACCAGTTCAAACTGATCTCCCTCTGTTTGCTGAACACACAAAGAGTAGGTATTAGATTCCTAATAAGACACACTGAATATTTCTTACTTTTATAAAGTAAGCATTGTGTTTGCTGCTGAGGATGTTACGTTACTATAAGGACAATGTGATGGACTAACTAACCTGGGAAGGTACAAGTGTCTTGAGAGCACAATAGAGAAATTTGAAAATGAATCATAATAGACACATAGTATTTAACCGTATAATGGGAATGGGTGGAGGTGGGAAAGAAAATTCAGGTAGAAATTAATGTATAACTGTCTCAGAGTGAGAAAGAGTATGGAATTTACAAATACAGCTGTCACTACAAGGTAAAGTGAACAGAGAACAGGGTTCAGGTCATGAAAGAGTTTATATGATATGTTAATTATTTTTGACATTAATGTGGAGGTAATTTGTAGTGCCCTTAGTGTATAAATGAAAGGTTAACATATTCATATGTTTCTTTTCTATGCTTTCTTTTGTGTGCAAAAATCTATGGAAGTCTAATGAATGTTTATCTTGCAAATACTCACCTATAAGCAAATGGAATTGACATCAATAGTAGCTGGATATTAAAGACAATGACAAAATAAGTTAATTAAAGTAATTATTGAAGATGCTGCTTCCAAACTTCTGCCTATAATATCCAAAACACAGAATTTTCAATTTTTCAAATTCATGTTAGATTGCTTGTACTTACACCATTTCAGTCCCTCTAGTTTATCAAATTACTAGAAGGCTCTTCTTTCTGCAAATCACCTGAGTTATCAATCTAGAGTAACCACCATTTCTAAAGTTACCTATACAAATAATGTAGTCTATTTTTAAAAATTCCCTTACATCATCTTTCATACATTTTGGGGTGAAGCACTCTAAGTTAGAAGTATAGAGTTAATATTATAAAAGATCCATTAATCCACAATAATGTGGAATAAACTTTTTATTCTCTTTCCTGAAATTTTTTTTTTAATGAGGAGCTGTTAAGCCTCTCTGTAAAATATTGAACCATAGCATCAAGGTACATTCGTGGCAATGTATCAGCTGAATTCATTTGGAATTGGAAAATGCGTGTGTTCACTAGAGCATTTAACATGATGCACAACACAGGCTAATTTATTAGAATAAAGTCAAACTAAATCTCAATTAGAAGAAAGACCACAATTAATTGTTTGAGGAGAGCCCTCAGGGTAAGGGTAGAACAGACTCTATAAATTCTTTACAGTTATACATTTCCACCCCAAATTTAAAGAAAAATCCCTTGCTCATTGAATTCAACCTCAGTTAATTATTTCAGTTTTATATACGTCCCCATGTAAAATAATTTTTTTTTTTTTTGCTGTACGTGGGCCTCTCAGTGTTGTGGCCTCTCCCGTTGCGGAGCAGAGGCTCCAGACGCGCAGGCACAGCGGCCATGGCTCACGGGCCCAGCCGCTCGGCGGCATGTGGGATCTTCCCGGAGGCACGAACCCGCATCCCCTGCATCGGCAGGCGGACTCTCACCACTGCGCGACCAGGGAAGCCCATGAGATACTACCTAAGATATTTTATTAAGAATCATCTCCCACATCAGCTTTTAGTTCTTATTCATTGTTTCCCTATTTATGTAGCACAACTCTAGCTCAGTCTCCTGAAACCTAAACAGTTTAAAGGGAATCTGAAAAACCAACTTTAAATGTTATATGTGAACCTTTATAAATGTCTACCATATCTCATATAATTTTGTTTTAACAAGGTTATCTATATTAGATTTAGGTTTGTCCCAAGCAAAAATTCTACCTTAGGGGCTTCCCTGGTGGCACAGTGGTTGAGAGTCTGCCTGCCGATGCAGGGGACGCGGGTTCGTGCCCCGGTCTGGGAAGATCCCACATGCCGCAGAGCGGCTGGGCCCGTGAGCCATGGCTGCTGAGCCTGCGCGTCCAGAGCCTGTGCTCCACAACGGGAGAGGCCACAACAGTGAGAGGCCGGCGTACCACAAAAAAAAAAAAAAAAAAAAATTGTACCTTATTTATAACATTTTGTTCTGATAATTAGGAAAAAATTTTCTGAGTATTACCTCTGAATTTGCTATATCTCATAAGATAATTTTAATTGAACAAAACCCTACTGAAACTCCTATAAGCATGTGGGTATTATTCAAAAAGAAGTTTTGCTAAGAGACTTGAAATTTTAATCAAATGGCTTTGGGGATGGAGATAAGAGAAGAGGAAGGAGAAAAACAGAGATTCAGTTCAAAGAATTTTAGTAATTATGGAGGCAACAGATAATACTTTAAGCTAAAGATAAAAAATGGAAGAAGCATTTTTCTTAGTTTCTACTGATTAAGTCAATGAATTCTGAAATTCCAGTAACAGTTATGTATTGAACTTATCTATGTACTAAATACTTTGAGGTTCATAAACTGTAAGTAGATAAAAAATTTGGCATTGCTCCATACCAAAGAGGCAAAATGACTGAAAGTAAATATATATTCACACTAAATATAATCAAAGATATATGCAAAATGTATAAGGATATGAAACTTACTCATCTGAGGTATTTCTAGAATAATGTAAATCAGGGCAAATTTCTGAAGAGTAAAGGGGTAATAATTTCTTCTTATATATGGCTTCAAGACCCGTTGTTCACATATAAAACACATATCCTCCCGACTTCATCACTTAATTTAAACTGGAATTAAATCCTTTTCAAAGCATATGTCTCTTGGAGATAAACAGAAGTTATCACTTATTTATTAACACAGGGCTAGCTCACTCTTCAATCTCCAAGGTAAATGCTGGCCTCATGTATACAAGATTTACTAAATGATTATAGCATGGAAGCACAAACAACAACAGACACAATATATTAACTTTATAATTAAGCATGGATATTAGGTATATATAAAATAAAATCTATAATCAACATAGTAAAAAAATAGTGTTTTACCATTACACAGCACCCTTATTTTTTTAAAAATTCAACAAAGAGTTGAGCCATTTGCTACTAAGATTCTATAACTCTAAACAATGTTTCTAACAATATAATTTTTGTTTAATTTTAAGCATAAATTTAAAATAAGCAATTGTATAATTTAAAGAAATCTTATTTTATAAACATTACTAATACACTTGAAAATATCAGACATTGAGGGATATGGAATTTATGATTTCAGTTAACACTGATATACAGTTTATACTTTTTATTCTGCTTAACTAAAGTCAACTGGGAGGCAACTGGATGCATATTTACTTCTACAAATTTTTTCTCCTATAATCTTTAAGAGAAAACAATATAAATAATACATAATTTTTTGAATTAATAAATATTTAATTGAGTAAGCTTACTAATTAATTTATCCAAAGATAATACTTTTTCTTCTATTTTAGATTTATATTTTGAAATAAAATACAGAATTTGTGTGAATAAGGTATGAATCTATTTGAAGAAAAGATTAAATTCCCTGCTGAGGACTGCTAATTAATGTTGAGTTGACTTACGAGATATTTAAGTTTATATATAAAGTGATTAGAAATCTCTCTTTTCTCAGGAATCTAAAAACATTTATGGGATACAAGGATTCTTCAATATACGAAAATCAATGTGATACACATCATATTAACAAACTGAAGAATGAAAACCACATGATAATCTCAATAGATGCAGAAAAAGCTTTTGACAAAATTTAACACCCATTTCTGATAAAAAAAAAATCTCCAGAAAGTAGGCATAGAGGGAACCTACTTCAACAGAATAAAGGCCAAATATGACACACCCACAGAAAACATTATTCTCAGTGGTGAAAAACCAAAAGCATTTCCTCTAAGATCAGGAACAAGACAAGTGTGTCCACTATCATCACTATTATTCAACATAGTCGTGGAAGTCCTAGCCATAGCAATCAGAAGAAAAATAAATAAAAGGAATAAAAATTAGAAAAAAAGAAGTAAAACTGTCACTGTTTGCAGATGACATGATACTATACATAGAAAATCCTAAAGATGCCACCAGAAAACTAATAGAGCTAATCAATGAATTTAGTAAAGTCACAGAATACAAAATTAATACGCAGAAATCTCTTGCATTCCTATACACTAACAATGAAAAGTCAGAAAGAGAAATTAAGGAAACAATCCCATTTACCATTGCAACAAAAAGAATAAAATACCTAGGAATAAACCTACCTAAGGAGGCGAAAGACCTGTATGCAGAAAACTATCAGATACTGATGAAAGAAATCAAAGACAACACAAACAGATGGAGAGATATACTATGCTCTTGGACTGGAAGAATCAATATTGTGAAAATGACTATAATATAAAAAGCAATCTACAGATTCAATGCAATCCCTTCAAATTACCAATGGCATTTTTCACAGAACTAGAACAGAAAATTTTACAATTTGTATGGAAACACAAAAGAACCTGAATAGCCAAAGCAACCTTGAGAAGGAAAAACAGAACTAGAGGAATCAGGCTCTCTGACTTCAGACTATACTATAAAGCTACAGTAATCAAGACAAAATGGTACTGGCACAAAAACAGAAATATAGACCAATAGAACATGACAGAAAGCCCAGAGATACAACCCACACACCTATGGTCACCTAATCTATGACAAAGGAGGCAAGAATATACAATGGAGAAAAGACAGCCTCTTCAATAAGTGGTACTGGGAAAGCTGGACAGCTACATGTAAAAGAATGAAATTAGAACACTTCCTAACACCATACACAAAAATAAACTCCAAATGGATTAAAGACCTGAACATAAGGCCAGACAGAGGAAAACATAGGCAGAACACACGCTGACGTAAATTGCAGCAAGATCTTTTTTGACCCACCTCCTAGAGTAATGAAAGTAAAAACAAAAATCAACAAATGGGACCTAATTAAACTTAAAGTTTTTGCACAGAAAAGGAAACCATAAACAAAACGAAAAGGCAACCCTCAGAATGAGAGACAATATTTGCAAACGAAGCAGTTGACAAAGGATTAATACCCAAAATATATAAACAGCTCATGCATCTCAAAATCAAAAAAAAAAAAAAAAAACCCAATCCAAACATGGGCAAAAGACCGAAATAGATATTTCTCCAAAGAAGACATACAGATGGTCAACAAACACGTGAAAAGATGCTCAACATCACTAAACATTAGAGAAATGCAAATCAAAACCACAATGAATTAAAGACCTAAATGTAAGGCCAGAAACTATCAAACTCTTAGAGGAAAACATAGGCAGAACACTCTATGACATAAATCACAGCAAGATCTTTTTTGACCCACCTCCTAGAGTAATGAAAGTAAAAACAAAAATAAACAAATGGGACCTAATGAAACTTCAAAGCTTTTGCACAGCAAAGGAAACCATAAACAAGACCAAAAGACAACCCTCAGAATGGGAGAAAATATTTGCAAATGAAGCAACTGACAAAGGATTAATCCCTAGAATTTACAAGCAGCTCACGCAGCTCAATAACAAAAAGCAAACAACCCAATCGAAAAATGGGCAGAAGACCTAAAAAGACATTTCTCCAAAGAAGATATACAGACTGCCAACAAACACATGAAAGAATGCTCAACATCATTAATCATTAGAGAAATGCAAATCAAAACTACAATGAGATATCATCTCACACCGGTCAGAATGGCCATCATCAAAAAATCTAGAAACAATAAATGCTGGAGAGGCTGTGGAGA
>RJWK010029433.1:0-19358 GCA_004363435.1 Platanista minor
ACTGTGGGGGAACAGTGATGAGTGGGGGAGGGGGAGGCATGGAATTGTGGGGAAAACAGGGAACTGTGGGGGCTGCCTCGGATTGGGCAAGAGAATGAGGAATTACAGGAGAAACGAGGACAGGGCAGTGAGCGGGGAATGGGGGAAAAGAGAATTATGAAACAGTAAAAAGAATCATGGAGAGGGCTTCCCTGGTGGCCCAGTGGTTGGGAATCCGCCTGCCAGTGCAGGGGACACGGGTTCGAGCCCTGGTCTGGGAAGATCCCACATGCCTCGGAGCAACTAAGCCCGTGTGCCACAGCTGCTGAACCTGCGCTGTAGAGCCCGCGAGCCGCGACCACTGAGCCCGCGTGCCTAGAGCCTGTGCTCCGCAACAAGAGAAGCCACCGTAATGAGAAGCCCACGCACCGCAACGAAGAGCAGCCCCCGCTCGCCGCATCTAGAGAAAGCCCGCGCGCAGCAAAGAAGACCCAACACAGCCAAAGCTAAATAAATAAATTAATTCAAAAAAAAAAAGAAAGAAGCAGAGAGAGATAGAGAATTGTAGGAAATACAGGAAATTGGGGGAGGGAATGAAGAAGTGTGGAAGGACGGGATTGTGGGAGAGCAGACAACTGGGGGAGAGATGGGAATGGGAATTATGGGAGAGAATGGAGAAATGGGGGAAACACAGGGAAATATGAGAGAATGGCAAGTTGAGGAAGAGAACTGAGGGAACAGATGGGAATTGTGGAAGAAAACAATTGTGAGGGAATGTAGAACTGTGAGAGAGAATGAAAACGTAAAACCGTAAGGCAAAACAAGAAATTGTAGGAAAACGCGGCAGCTGTGGGAGAGGCAGGGAAGTGTGGGAGAGTATGGAGGGTTGTGGCAGACAATGACGGGAGAGAAGAGCAGATAAAGTGTACATTTGGGAGGGAGAAGAGACAACTGGGGAGAGGCTGAGAATCGTGGGAAAGAACTGGAATTGTGGGAGAGACCGGAGAATCGTAGAAGAGAATGAAGCATTGAGAGAGACAAGGAATTGTGAAGGCTGGAGAAATACAAGAGGAGCACTGATAAAAAAAGATGAAGAACTGTAGGTTTGGAAAGGTGACTCACTTTACCAGGACCAACCCTAAATTCAGTTAGCAACTCAGAAAGAGTCGCTGATTTTGACTCTGCTAACACCCCAGGTCTGACAGCAGCCGTTCCTA
Source organism: Platanista minor (assembly GCA_004363435.1). Classification (NCBI taxonomy): domain Eukaryota; kingdom Metazoa; phylum Chordata; class Mammalia; order Artiodactyla; family Platanistidae; genus Platanista; species Platanista minor. The sequence continues at coordinate 1,197 of RJWK010029433.1, forward strand.
CTACAGTACCATGGATTAGCAACCTCCTAGGCACTGCCTCGTGTGTTCCAAGGTCTGGTATGTTTATTCCGGACCATGTCCGTTCTCCTCTCCTCACAGGGCTGGCTCAGCCTCAGTTCAGAAAGTTAGACGGAGTGGTTTAGTGCCTCTTGGTTTTGCTACACATGAGACCCTACCCTTAGGAGCCCTGAAATTAGTGCCTCACACTCATTTTTCATGTCACTTTCAGCCGTCAGTCCAGAAAGAAAAGGAACAGAGGTGTTTGCTCAGTGACATTTTCCCTCTTTTGTACTTTATTTTCCACTGAATGCTAGGAAATCTGCTCATTCATCAGGAAATGGCCCATTTATCGTTTTTATGAATACATGTAATGAGAATGCTAGCTTCAGCCTGGAAGTGTTATACATACAAATCTTTGGCTTTGGAATGAAAAACAAAATCTTTGCTCACCTCTGGCCAAGAGCTGAGGGTTTCGTATTGCTGCATTTATACATCGATGATTTCATAAGTGTTTGTTTATAATTATAACCAGGGAGACCTCCTGGATGCAATTCAGGACTCTTTCACTTCTTGGTCTATAATACTTTCCATACGTTAGTTTAGAAGTGCCGTACCTCTCTGTTACCAGCCTTTCCCCCCTTAAAAAGCCATCGGCTTTTAAAGACATAGGGATACTTTACTTTTTCAGTGAGAAGAACATCGTCACGTTACAGATAGTTACCTTCTCTCTGAGGTACCTTTGTGCCTATACCTATGCATGGACCCTTCAAAGACTTTATCATCTTTAACTGAAAGCTGACCATCATAGAAAACAAAGATGGCTAAACTAGTATCCATTCCCAGGAGCAAATGAGTGAAGGTGCGGTGAGAATTAGATTCTACATTCTTGCGAACAGAAAGGCATTAGAGGAGAGAGACGGTAGTCAGTAGAGTTAGAGGTGGAGTCAAGCAGGACTGTGTCACCATCCAGTTGTTTTTGTTTTTTGCTGTGTTGGGTCTTAGCTGCGGCATGCGGGATCTTTCTCGCTGCAGCGCGCAGTCTCTTCGTTGCGGCGCGTGGGCTTCTCTCTAGTTGTGGCATGCGGGTTCTCTCTCCAGTTGTGGCACGCGGGGTCCAGAGCGCGTGGGCTCTGTAGCGTGCAGCACGTGGGTTCTCTCGTTGAGGCACGCGGGCTCAGTAGTTGTGGCGTGTGGGCTTAGCTGCCCCACGGCGTGTGGGATCTTAGTTCCTTGACCGGGGATCAAACCCACATCCCCTGCATTGGAAGGCAGATTCTTTACCACTGGACCACCAGGGAAGTCCCAGTCACCATCCAGTTTTGATGGCAGCAGACCAAGCATAAGATTCAATCGGTTAGGTAAAGGGAAAGGTCTAAATAATCGAAGGAGAATCACATTTTCATTGTTTGGTTGCTCATTGTGAGTTAATTCAGTTTCTGTGGTTAAGAACTTTCAGAAAAAGTAGTAATACTTCCTCAGCCCAAAGTGATTCAAGGTGTTTAAGCCAAAAGTCAGCCTCCCTTTGGCCTGTGTCCTCTCGTCACTCAATATCCCTTCCTGGAGATAATATTACCATTTCCCATGTAGAGATGATTCATTTTCAAAATGAACATGTTCTGGAACTCACACAGTTTTCTACTAATATTATTCAATGTTCGATGTGGCAAAATTCCATTCCAACAAAATAATTTGCAATGAACTGAAATGATATGACCTGCATGTGTGTAGCCCCACAATGACTGTGAAGGGGTTAAAGTAGTAAAACAGTCAGTGGGTACACCGGAATCAGATACCTGAATTATCACTGAGTCAGGGACTTCTGGGCCAGGGGGAAACGTTGGGGGTCATTTTCAATCTGTAACTTGCTCTCCTGCACCAAAAATTCCTACCATTTTAACCTTCTTCAACAACTTCAGTCCAACTTAGACAGAAGGCAAAGCCCAGAATGCCCTGAAATTCTGCAGTACAGGGCCAGACAAAAGACAGGCCAAGTCACTGGGGAATGGCAGCCCGTGTTTTCCAGCCTGTATCAAAGGTGAGACATAATTTGCTGGAATTTCTCAAATCCAGGCTGTAACAGTTAGGGACAGCAGAATCTAAATCTTAAAAACACAACCTACAGGGCTTCCCTGGTCGACGCAGTGGTTGAGAGTCCGCCCGCCGAGGCGGGGGACGCGGGTTCGTGCCCCGGTCCGGGAAGATCCCACGTGCCGCGGAGCGGCCGGGCCCGTGTGCCGTGGCCGCTGAGCCTGCGCGTCCGGAGCCCGTGCTCCGCAGCGGGAGAGGCCACGACAGCGAGAGGCCCGCGGACCGGAAAAAAAAAACAAACAAAAAACCCCAAAAAAAAACCCTATAAAGGATGTGTACCTCATGAACAGAGATCACAGAAGACTAAGACTTATTATACAGTAAGTCCCCTACATGAGAACTTTCAAAGATGCGAACAAACTACTACCCAGACGTCACTGGATCGTTTTTTCAAGAGGGTAGATAGAATTGAACCCAGCAAGGAGCCAGAGCCTGTGCCATCCACGTCAGGCGTGAGTGAACTTGCAGCTTGCCCTCCATCTGCTATTGCTGAGGATCCTTCAGCTCTACCGCCTCCCACCTCCTCTCCCTCCCTCCAGTCAGTAACGCTTCTTGCCTCTTCACTCGATGCCAGCCCCTGTGTGCCAGCTGTTGTGCTGTACTACTGTACTTTTCAAGGTACTGTACTGTAAGATTAAAAGTTTATTTTTTGTGTTTGTTTGTTTTTATGTATTCTTTGTGTGAAAAGTGTTACGAACCTATTAAACAGTACAGCACTACGTAGCCAGGTGTGTTAGTTGGGTACCTAGGCTTTGTTGGACTTACGAACACGCTCTCGGAACAGAACTCGTTCGTATGTAGCGGACTTACTGTGATTGAAACAGCGCCTCTAAATAAAAGAAACCATACCCGTAAGGCTGGCACAAGACGTCCCCCAGTGTGGGGACGTGAGGCAGGGAGGCCCAAGGTCCACAGTGAGGCCAGCAAACAGAAGCAAGGATGTGGATACGGCCATGGGTTAGTGTAGGTCCTCCGTGAAGCACTCACCACGAGGGGGCTAAATGTGCGAGGATTTTACCAGGGGAAGCGCCTGTGGGAGAAATTGGGGAGGATGCTGGGGATCCTAGACTCCTGTACAGACAAAGGAAGGTTCGGCAAAGCTGCTGGGATGTGTTGGAGCCTGAGTCCACCAACAGAAGGAAGTGTGTCTCCCAGTGACAGGCTGCCTCAGTGTCCCATCACACTTGGTTACTGGCAGGGAGCACAGCATGGGAGCTGTGGCCTCAGCACAGATGCTGTGACAGTTTCAGAGCACAGCTGCTGGGGCCCTTAGTTAACTATGCTCCCGCACGTAGAGGTCTGCAAGGTACATTCTTATGTACGTTCTCAGGCCTTCCTGTTGAAGAATCAACCATTTCCATCTAAGGCCAACTTGGGAGTTGATGTCACAACTAGTCCATCTCCAGCTTTGTCCTGATCAATCTCTATTCGCTCAAGTTCACTACAATCAGCCGTCTGTATCCACAGGTTCCAAATCCACAGATTCGACCAACCATGGATCAAAAATATTCAGAAAAAAAAAAAATTCCAGAAAGTTCCAGGAAGTGACACTTGAATTTGCCACACTCTAGCAACTATTTCCATAGCACTTCCATCGTATTAGGAATTATAAGTAATCTAGAGATGATTTACAGTATACGGCAGGATTGAGTAGGTTATACGCAAACGCTGTCGAACAATAATCAGTATCGAAGCTGCAAAGAACAAAGAGCTTTGCTTGGGGTCTTAGGAATTCCAATTCAGGAGAGACACAGATTTGGGTAAAACAAAGGGTGACCCTGGGAAGAGAAAGGATCAGGAGCTTATAAAGGCAAAAGCCATGAGGTTGTTAAAGTTGTCTTGCAAGAATTACGATTGGCTCTGATGCAAAAAGGAAGTGTTTGTCCTTAAGGGATAGGCTGTCACAAGTTATTTAGGGTAAGGGTCCCGTAAGTGTCTTGAGTTTCTGCAACACTGTGCAGATGTTCTGGACGCCTGCGTTAAGACAAAAAGTGGTCAAAAGTTCAGATTCCATCTGGGCTGAGATGTGAGCCCCACTTCCTCAGTGGTCTCCCGGCTCCATTTTAGAGAGCTCTCTTAGCAATACCAACTCCGTTTTTATTTTCCTTTACAGTACTACACTATTTTATATAAGGGACTTGAGCATCTGTGGATCTCGGTATCCAAAGGGGTGGGAGTGGGATGTCCTGGAACCAATCCCCTGCAGAAAGTGAGGGACAACTGTATTTAGAAAGCTGTACAGGGGCTTCCCTGGTGGCGCAGGGGTTAGCAACCCGCCTGCCAACGCAGGGCACGCGGGTTCGAGCCCTGGTCTGGGATGATCCCACATGCCGTGGAGCAACTAAGCCCGTGCGCCACAACTACTGAGCCCGCGAGCCACCACTACTGAAGCCCGCGTGCCTAGAACCCGCGCTCCGCAACAAGAGAAGCCACCGCAGTGAGAAGCCCACACACGGCAAGGAAGAGTAGCTCCAGCTCGCCGCAACTAGAGAAAGCCCGTGTGCAGCAACGCAGACGCAACGCAGCCAAACGTGAATAAACAAATAAATTTTTAAAAAATCTAGAAAGCTGTATACAGTTCATTTCCCGAGAGTGGGATTAATGATTCTGCTATTATGCTATCTTTAGTAAGAGAACCCTTTTAAGTACTGCTAAGAGACGTGGACTCGTGAACTTTAACTGGTGATTGAAATCAAGTTTCTGGTGCTCAGAAGAGGCAGCTCAAGTTAACAAATGCTCTGTACAACCTGCATCCTGCCAAGGCCGGCATCTTTGTGTGTGTAAGCGCTGCCTAAGCACCCGTAGGACGGAACAGTGGCACGCTGGTGAGGGAATGGTAAGACTTCTGGCTGAGGTCGAAAATGAAGACTAAAAAGAAGACCAGTCCCCAGGGATGAGAGAAAATCCTCCAGCTCCGCCAAACTGTCTTCAGTCTGCTTAACAAGGGCTCCGTGTGACAACCACGGGGCCTCAGCAAAATCCCTTTCAGCAGAGGAACAGGAATTCTCTACTTGCATTTATCTGGGCTACAGTTTGTCTCCTGTTTCATGATCGGTTCTAGTGTAGGAGAGGTAGAGAAAAGAAAACTCAGCACATTCGTGGGGAGCACAACGCCTGTCTGTGAAATGAAACCCAGAGAGAGATAGGGGTGGTTTCTGCACCCAGCAGTGTGCCGCCTTCACGTCCACAGCACCCTTCACACCTGCAGGGGGCACGCTCAGAACCGAGTGTTCAAAACACTGGAAAGTTTCTAACCTCAGCGCTTTCACCAAAGTTTTAAGAAACACCCGCCGAGACTCCTTTCTGCATCCAGAGCCATTTTGGAAGAATTCTCAACTGCAGCAAGGAAAGAGGTTTCTGGAAACTGTGATCTTCAACTTATTCATTTAAAATTTTTTTTTAAATTTTGCATTGGTGGGCTTCCCTGGTGGCGCAGTGGTTGAGAGTCCGCCTGCCCGCCGATGCGGGGGACGCGGGTTTGTGCCCCGGTCCGGGAAGATCCCACGTGCCGCGGAGCGGCCGGGCCCGTGAGCCGTGGCCGCTGAGCCTGCGCGTCCGGAGCCCGTGCTCCGCAACGGGAGAGGCCACGACAGCGAGAGGCCCGCGTACCGCCAAAAAAAAAAAAAAAAAAAAAAATCTGCATTTGTTTAAACTTCTAATTTTTGTTTTCTTGTGGGTTTTTCTGGCCACACCGTGCGGCATGCAGACCTTCCCTGATCTGGAATCGAACCCGTGCCCCCTACAGTGGAAGCGCAGAGTGTTGACCACTGGACCACCAGGGAAGTCCATAAACTTCTAATTTGGGGATAGATAAAATTCACAAGTACAAAAGTACATATGCAGGGCTTCCCTGGTGGCGCAGTGGTTGAGAGTCCGCCTGCCCGCCGATGCGGGGGACGCGGGTTCGTGCCCCGGTCCGGGAAGATCCCACGGGCCCCGGAGCGGCCGGGCCCGTGAGCCGTGGCCGCTGAGCCTGCGCGTCCGGAGCCTGTGCTCCGCCACGACAGCGAGAGGCCCGCGTACCGCAAAAAAAAAAAAAAAAAAAAAAGTACATATGCCATGAAAAACACACCCTGTTCCTTCTCTCTCCAACGACAACATTGTTCTCTACCCGAGCCCTACGCACCTGGAAAACCGCAGAAAGTTAAGAAATAACCCCACGCTTTTGTGTTCCGGGAAAAGAACCACCTTTCCCCACAGGACGTAGATAAGACTTGTGGACAAACCCTTGTTACATACAACAAGGCCAGACACAGGCTCGAAATTCCCATTTTTTGCCTTAAAAATGATTCGACGAACTGTTTGCTGTACCCACTGATCCATCAGAACAAAATGCTTGACCACCAAACTGTGGTTCAGCTCCTCTCCTTCGCCGAGACCCTGGAGCTTTGGCCCACCCTCAGCTTGAGCCAACAGATAATCCCTCCTGAGGACAGGCAAAGCCTCAGGTGCAGACATTCTCTGATGACTGTCCCATGACTGCCTTACCCGGTTCCTTCCCTAGGAAAGAAGACCCCCCCCCCCCATCGTCTAACCCTTGAGAGCTGGCAGATCTGTGCTGGGAGGGTTCGCTCTGTTGCAGTCACCTCTTGCACCCCATCCTGATAATCCTTTTGAATAAAGTCCTGAATTACTTACGAAATCTGGACTTGTTTTTTATTTGATACCGTCTCCCAATTCTCTGGAGGAAACCACTATTCCCAGATTCTTACATATCCCTCCCTAGATAGACTGTATGGATAAAAATGTCAACATTCACATAGTTTCTACTTCCTTCTTTCCATGTAACAGTGTCATTTACAAATTATTCCCCGTTAGTACACGTGGATGGCCTTACTGTGTCTGAAGTCTAGAGTCTTCTATGGCATTCTATGGATGCACCATCATTTATTTAAACAGTTCCCTACTGATGGACATTCAGATTGCTGTACAAACTCTAATGTGATGAATTATGCATACATGTCATTTTGCACCTGTGTATGTCTGCAAGAGAAAGACTGTAAGCAGAGAGGGTAGGGGGTCCCCAGAGAAAGAGAAACAGGCGTGGCTTTCTTGATATAAAAGAAGCCATTTTTGGCTTAAGCCATTTTGTGATCTAAGCCTGGCCACAATGCTTGCCCTTGAACAGGTCTCAGTAATTAGTGATCTTAAGGGAAAAAAGAAGGCAGAAACATTGCCTGTTATCACACAAGAGAAGTAACAACAGCAAAGACCAGTTGAAGAAACAGACCAATGAACACAGAAAACAAACTTACGGTCACCAAAAGGGAAAGGGGCAGGGGAAGGGATAAATTAGGAGTTTGGTATTAACATATGCACACGGCTATATGTACAGTATATATATTTTTTATATATATGTATTATGTATATACATACAAAGTAGATAACCAACAAGGACCTACTGTATAGCAAGGGGAACTATATTCCATATTTTGTAATAACCTATAAGGGAAACGAATATGAAAAAGAATATAGATATATAGATATAGCTGAATCACTGTGCTGTACACCTGAAACTAACACAACACTATAAGTTAACTATGCTTCAATTAAGAAACTTTTTCTTTTTTTAATCAGTTGTAAAGACTTCCAGTTCTGTTTCAACGGTAAAGACTAGCCTGAAGCACTGAACCACCAGATCAGCTGGAACCTAAGGGATGATAATATTAACCTTTCTGATCCTCATGACTTCAGTCAACTAAAGCTTGGCCTCTGTTGACTGCCCAAGCCCCTTCATGAACACGCATGCACCGTTAGCTTAAAACTTCCTCAGTTTTGCTGTTTGGGGGAGACACAGCTTTGGGAAAGATCCCCGGTGCTCTCCTTACTTAATGCAAGTAATAAACCCTTCTCCTGACCTTTGGCTTGGTTGTGGCTTTTGACTCGACACCTATCAAGAGGCAAACCCAGCTTTCCGGTAATGATGCCTTTTGGGGGAAATCTGGGTCAGGCACATAGGTATTTTTAATTTTGGTAGATAGTGCTGGATTGTTCTAAGAAGTTCAAAGTGTCAATTTGCACTCCACTGACCAATTTTTTTAAAAAAAAGCAGAATCTTGGGACCCAACTCAGATTTATTGAATCAGGGTTTGCATTTTACCAAAGCCCCAGGGGATTTGCCCGCACATTCAAGTGTGAGAAGCTGCCCCCAGAGCAGTGGTTCCCACGCAGCCAGAGACTGGAATCCCCTGGCGGCGGGGTGGGGGGGGGTGGGGCTTTAAAGAATTCTGATGCCCAGGCCACGCCACAGATGGAGGAAATCAGAATCTGGGAGGTGTGGGTGGGAGAACCAGGTCATCCGGATTTTTAAAGCTCTCCTTGAGGCAGGACATAGATGGGCCCGCCCCAGGCTGAGTAGCTAGCGTTTCTCCCCTGCGGGGGAACAGGAGCGAGGAGGAGCTGAGCCCTGCCCAGGTAAGAGATGAAGAGACCACATATTCCTTGCTCTCGAGCTCAAGGAGACCTTCCCGACGACACATGTGCAGAAAGACTCCTCGGGGGTCAAAAAGGGAGGGAGCACCACCCCACAGTAGGTGATGTCAACCTACCCACAAGCCCTCTTCGCCAGAATCCGTCTTGGCTAAGACATGAGCGCGCACACAAGGGAGGACCCTGAGATGAACCAAATATGGACTCAGAGCCCGGCAAAGCAAGGTGACTGGCCAGAGGAAACCTGGAAAGAAATGCCCCATATAAGTGATTCAAACTACCACGAGGGCGCGACTCTCTCTCTGAGTCCGCCCGTGTTCACATGTATTCTTTTTCCTCCTAATAAACACTTTACTTGTTGCACTACTTTCCGTCTCTTTGTGGGAATTCATTTCTACAAAGCTGATGGGCCAGGGCCTTGTCACTGGCCACTGTCCCTGGCGGTCTAGTGGCTAGGATTCAGCTCTCACTGCCGCGGCCTGATTTCAATCTCTGGCCGGGGAACCAAAATCCTGCTTCAAGCTGCTGCAGGCCGAGGCCACCCGGGATGATCCCCAGTGACCAGACTGGTCTTGAAATATCATTTCTCACTAAAAAAAAAAACCCCCAGGGCTTCCTGGAGAAACAACTGACTCCAAGTCTGGGCCAGGAAATGTACAAGGTGAGTAGGTGCCTGATGTTAAGCTTTCGATTGCCGAGGCACTCGTTTCCCAGACAGCCGTCTCGAATAAAGACATCACCAGCTGTACGACACAGCTACTAGTAAACCAACTAGACAAGGAATCAGGCTGCCCCCACCCATGAAGTTCCCCTTTTAGAAAGCCCTGGGTAGTATGAGTGTGCGTCGTGTTCGGTAATTGCAATCATCGTTGCTTTTGTTGTGGTCATCCATTTACAATGCTTGGGGTCAGTTTATTTATCTCTTGTAAAAAATAAAATACAGCGTGTGTGTGTAAAAAGCCGCATTATGTCTGAACTTACTATCAGACATAATTGAACTAAGGGTAGAAAGCAAAGAATTAAACGAAGCAAAAAAATAGCTTGCTTTTTACAGAAGAATGACACCCAGTAAATGTATAAGGAACGATAGAGTTAGAAAATCACAATTCTGTAACCCCCAATTAAAAAATGATTTTGATTAAAAAAAAAAAGCAAGCAAGCCCTGGGTGGCCTAGATAACTGACCGCTTGTGTGACCCCTTATCTCCCTTCCCCCTCCCTCATTCCTGCTCTTATGCTTTACAATAAAGAGTGACTCCACGCAACTCTACATCCCCACATTCAGACTCTAATAAAGGTAGAGCCCCAGGTCTGTGCTTTCCCCTTCTCCTCTCTCTACCTACGACCTCCCTGTATGGCCCTTGGGTGCGTCGCATACCCTCCAAGATTTGTGAGCAATAAATCTCGTTCTTCAAAGTTCCCTGATGGTTGTTGCTAAGGTACATCCTGTGATCTTAAGAACCACAAGGGCTGGTCCAGCCACCATACTGGCTCTGGTCCAGGAAGCGTCTGTGGAGGCTGCCACAAGTAGTGCCTCAGGCATTCCTGGCCACGAGCATTGCTATCAAAAGACTGACACGACACAACAGAACCTGCGACGCCTTCTCATACCAGACAGCAAGGACCCTCTGAGAAGCAGCCAGGATCATGTCAAAAGACTCAGGAACCAACCTGATGAGGCTCCCACTGGCCAAATATGAGCCCTAACAATGATAATGATTGCCATGGATTGAAATCCATCAAATATGTTTAAGTACATGAGTTCATAATAATATTTAGAATGATGATGATGATAACTGTCACCTTTACAGGAGGACAGGACACCAATCTGTAGTCTTAAAAAGTGATAAAGAAAGAAAGTGAATCAAAGCTTTATCCCACCTTTCCTCTATGAACTATGCCAGCGGGTAACAGAGAGTATATGAGGAGAATCTTTCTCTGTAAAAGTATTCCAACTAATAAATGAAAAAGAAAGGATGAAAGTTCAAAAGTAACCATTCTGCAACCCCTGAACAAGACAGAGATATAGGCGTTAGGCATCACTGGCTGGTAACATCATCCAAAGAGAGACAAACAGACATTGTGAACCCCCTGATAGGAAAACACATCACCGTCCTGGGGTCTTGCCAAAGGGAAATGAACTGAGATGGACAAATCTCAGGATCCACACGCTGAATTGCAGGAAACATGGAGGACAGAGGAACGTACTGAGCTGCACCAAGAGGGCTGTGTTAGTTATTTACTGCTGCATAACAAATTACCCCAAAACACAGTGGCTTAAGACAACAATTCACACTTATTATACTCACAGTTTCCCTGGGTCAGGAATTCAAGAGTGTTTTAGCAGGGTGCTTCTGGCTCAGGGTCACACAGGAGGTCACAGGCAAGATGTTAGCTGGGGCGGAAGTCATCTGAAGGCTTGACTGGGGCCCGGAGGACCTGCTTCCACGGTGGGTCATTCACATGGCTGGTAAGTTAATTCTGGCTGTAGGTGGCAGGCCTCAGCTCCTCCTCGCGTGGGCCTCTCCCAGGCTGTTTGAATGTCCTCGTGACGTGGTGGCTTACTTCCTGCTGAGCAATCTAAGGGAGAAAAACAGAAGCAACACAAGGTCATTTGTGATAAAACCTCAGAAGCCACACACTATCACTTTGGCTGTATTCTGCTGGTCACACAGATCAACCCTGATACCACGTTGGATGCTTTTTTTTTTTTTTTTTTTTTTTTTTTTTGCGATACGCGGGCCTCTCACTGCTGTGGCCTCTCCCGTTGCGGAGCACAGGCTCCGGACGCGCAGGCTCACTGGCCATGGCTCACAGGCCCAGCCGCTCCACGGCATGTGGGATCTTCCCGGAGCAGGGCACGGACCCCTGTCTCCTGCATCGGCAGGCGGACTCTCAACCACTGCGCCACCAGGGAAGCCCAGCACGTGGGATCTTTAGTTGCGGCACGCATGTGGGATCTAGTTCCTTGACCAGGGATCGAACCAGGGCCCCCTGCATTGGGAGTTCGGAGTCTTAACCACTGGACCACCAGGGAAGTCCCAGGAATTTTTTTTTTTTTTTTTTTTTTTAAGCTGGATAGCAGGAAGGGAAGAAGAACCCTAGTGAAAGTACCTCTGGGACCCTTGGGGGCTGGGCCAGAGTAGAAGAAATTTCTGGAGCTTCTTCACACATCTGTCAGGAGTGGTCTGAGCCTCTATTGCCTCCGCAACAGACTGAAGGCTTTGCTGTCCTTTCTTCTTCCTTTTTCTCTTTTGCTCCTCATCCTCCTCCTTTTATATTTTAGAGATTACATTTTATTACTTTGTGTTGGTTCAGGAATCTCAAGGCATGTCAAATTACCTGGGCCAGGTGGGTAGTCTCTCTATCTGTACTGTTTGATAAGAGTGAATGTCACTCACATCACCTTTATTATATATAAATTTAATTTAAATCGATTCAGTAAACACTGAAAATATTTTAGGTGTCAAATTTTTTTTTACGCATTAAATATAGAACACCAATATGATCTCTTTCCATCAGTGGCATTTTGAGCAGGGCTTAGAGGTATAGAAACAGAATCTGAAACTATGAGGCACCTCCAAAGGTCAAGGATCTAAAGAAACAGATGGAATCTGGATTCTGACCAACAGACTATCTTACCTGTGTCCAGAGACACGTGAGTAGGCAGAGGAGGGAGACTGCCTGTTAGGAATGCCTCTCTGTTGGTATCCCCTGCTTTCATCAGTGGCTGTGTTGGGATGAGCTAACTGGAAAATCCATCACAGGACTGATCAACTGGAATGACAGAGGAGTGGCACTCCGGCTGTGTTCACTGGGGAGTACAGTCTGCAATTCACTCTTTTTGAAAATTTTTCTTGAAAAAAATATTTACAGGAGTTCACTCAAACAGCACATGTTCCACCCGTTGCTCTAGTTAGCACTTCTCAAAGGAGTTTTGCATCAGAACCTTCTGGTAAGGTAGTTAAGAATACACAACCCGGCTCCATCCGACACACTGATTCCTCGGTCTAGGGTGACGTCAAGGCAGTTCACGGGGAAAGCTCCCTAGGTGGTTTTTGCGTCTGTTCCTGGTTACCCTCTCATCACAGCCTCCATTCTCCACGAGGTTCCTACCCTAACACACGTGAGGGATTCACTACAAGCTCATTGTTAGTAAATTTGGGGACAGACATCCTAGAGTCCTACAATGAAACAGAATGTAAAAAGAGAATATATGTATATATATATATATATATATATATATGTATTCATACGTGTATAACTGAATCACTTTGCTGTACGCCGGAAACTAACACAACATTGTAAATAGCTGTATTTCAGTTTAAAAAAATCCTAGGGTCCTATCAAATCTCAAGGGAGGATGGCAATGGGGAGGTGCTTATGTAGTTTGAAAAGGTTCCCAGCTGATTCAAACATTTGGACCATCTCCTCACTTACACCAAGAACCACAGCTCTACAATTTATCCTTGGATTAAATGATCCATCAGAAAGATTTTTATCCAGACAAAAATATTTTGATCCCCAAGCCCTTTGCCTAAGAATTGCTTTTTGAAACATTCAGAGCTGTACATTTACACTGGCCTTACGGGGAGAACAGACATAGCAAACTTGTCTATTTTTCATGGGGTCACTGATGAAGTCCTTGTTCACCTCCATACTATTCTCTTTGCTAGGACCTGGGACAAGAGAACTTAAGAATTAGTTTATGCTTTGTGGATGCTGGATCATGTAACTGCCTGTGTTTCTCTTTTTGTCTTGGCTGCTTGGAAGCTCAGAACCAAATATATGGCCACAGCATGGATGTTGAGCAGTTCAGTCTGTTTTCTTTTGCCTGACTTCTTCACTTACTTTTCAAGTTAACCTTATCTCTTATGTTTAAGTATTATTCCAATTGATACACTTAATGATAAGATACAACTGTAACAATACATTTGACACAATGTATGAGAACTATATATGTAGCAATCAACTTATTTATAATGATTGACAAATTTGTAGCACTTGATTACAAAGTATGTAATGCTTTATATTTGTCTAAAATCCATTCTTGGAAGATAGCCTGCTATAAACAAACAAACAAACAAAACAACAGACAGACACTACTGCTTTCTAGACGTACTGAGGAAATACTTGGTAATTTAAAAAGAATATGGAGGGACTTCCCTGGTGGTGCAGTGGTTAAGAATCCGCCTGCTAATGCACGGGACACAGGTTCGTGCCCTGGTCCGGGAAGCTCCCACATGCCACGGAGCAACTAAGCCTGTGCGCCACAACTCCTGAGCCTGTGCTCTAGAGCTCGTGAGCCACAACTACTGAGACCACGTGCCACAACTACTGAAGCCCACGCACCCAGAGTCCGTGCTCCGCAACAAGAGAAGCCACCGCAATGAGAAGCCTGCGCACAGCAACGAAGGCCCAACGCAGCCAAAAATAAATAAATAAAACCACTGATTAAACAAATAAATAAACACATAAAAAGAATATGGCTAACTATCCCTGGGGGAAATAGAGTCCAGTATGTGTTCACTTCAGTCAGTGGCTTTTCCAAATGGTTTTCATCTAGGGCCTCCCAAAAGGGGATCACTTAAGGAAACTGAGGCATCTTAATGCCTTTTAAATCTGGAATAACAGGTCTGTTTGCTCAGTTGCACCCAAACTGATGATCCTTTCTAGATTTCCAGGGTTCTCGCAGATGTCTGATTCATCATTGCCTCTAGCATCTTCTTGATATTAATGTGGAGCCCAGAAACAAACAAAAAACTTTCAATTTTTGCATATATACAAACACACATACATGCATACACACACACACACACACACACACACACACGTTATATAAAGTGTATTTTAAGAAAAATAACTGTTTTTTATTAAAATAAAGACAAGCTGGAAAATAAAATTATTTTTATTTTATTAAAATCAAGAGTAGAAGCCCCTACACTCTTGATTTTAATCTCATCAAGATGGCAATCTTGAGCATGTGCTGAAATAATGGTTTTGTAGGGGCTCCTAATAACCAACCAAAGGCCTCCTTCAGTGTCTTTGAGACCAAGTCAGCTGTCTAAAACTGAGCGGTCTAATATATGTCTAACTGAATCACCGTGCTGTACACCTGCAACTAACACAACATTGTACATCAACTATACTTCAGTTGAGGAAAAAAAAAAAAAAAAAAACACACCAGATAGGGGGATGGGATTAAGAGATACAAACTACTACGTATAACCTAAATAAGCAGGGCTTCCCTGGTGGCGCAGGGGTTGAGAGTCCGCCTGCCGATGCGGGGGACGCGGGCTCGTGCCCCGGTCCGCGAGGATCCCACGTGCCACGGAGCGGCTGGGCCCGTGAGCCGTGGCCGCTGAGCCCGCGCGTCCGGAGCCTGTGCTCCGCGACGGGAGACGCCACAACAGTGAGAGGCCCGCGTATCACCAAAAAAAAAATAAGTAAAAATAAAATAATAATAATAAATAAATAAGCAACAAGGATATATTGTACGGTACAGAGAAGTAGAACCGTTATTTTGTAATAACTTTAAATGGAGTATAATCTATAAAAATATTGAATCACTGTGTTGTACACCTGAAACTAATATAATACTGTAAATCAACTGTACTTCACTAAAAAATAAAAACAGAAAAAATAAACTAAAATTGCAACCCTTCCCGCCAAAACTGAGCAGTCTAAGAAGTACCTTACTTACAGGCCGCCAAGTTGGCCCGCCAGTTTCCTCGAGGTGGGCAGAACAAAGGCATAGCAGGCAGTGTGAGCTTCCTGATTGTATCCATTTCTCTTACCCCTCAAGTCCCATATGGTGATATGGAAGCAGGCCCAAGGGCCCACTGTAATGTAGAGGCTCTGTGTCAAAGCTGAGGAACCCCAAGTTTAGGAAATCCCCGACCGCCTAAACGGGCTGCAAGCGAATCTGCCCAACCTTTGCCCTGGAGCGGGGGCATTATCTTTATTATCCTTGTCAGGAAATAAATGTGCCCTTAGCCTCAGAGGGAGACACTATCTCTTCATTCCAAGTCCGGTTGTTGTACAAACATCATTGGAAAGATAATCCAGAACAAAAGCTGTCAATGCCTTTGCTTAAAAGATGGGCACAAATGCGAGAGACCGGCAGAGACTTGCCTCCCAACACCACTGTCTCTATTCAGATGTCTGCGCAGATGTCTCCTCTCTAAAATAGCCCCCTGTGTCACTTGCTACCCCGCCACTACTTTATGTTTCTGCATAGCACCTGTAAGGGCAGGCCATTCAAGATGGCTGTTCTCCCGCTCTCTGTACCTCCCCTGCTCCACCAGTCCCTGCTTCACTCACATGACTATCCAACCCTCTTAATTATAGGGCTTAATTAGTCCCCGATTACTGATGAGCCCACCTGACATCAATTCCCCCCTATAAATGGTAGCCTCTGTCCCCCTGAGTAGCAAAGATTGCTGCCACATCCCACTTGCTGTCTGCCGTATACGGTGGGGTGTCACTTCAGGACCTTTTTCTTAAGATCCTCTTTCCAATAAACCATCGATGTCTCTGTCGCTGTCTCTGGGCTCTTTCTTCAGTCTTGAGACTGGGCAACTACAATACAAGGCTTGCAGGCCTGTGGGGTGCAGCCCAAGAGCACCCACTGCATCCTAATATACTACATTGCTATCTGTTGTATGTTTCTTCCACTAGAGTGCAAACCCCACGAGGGCAGGGTGTCATCTGTTTTGTCCCTGCTGTACCGCCAGGGTTTAAAAATGTTGCTTGGCATACGACAGGTGCTCAATAAATATTTACTAAATTGCTGAATGAATGCATGAATGAATCATGAATAGAATGCAGTGTCCTTTGTTCTAGGCAGTTTACACTGAATGAGAGTACCATGTGCGTCTGCACTGATTAACTTTTCTCCAAAGAATTACCCCATACACTCTGCTCAGTAATGGGGAGCCCCCAAAGCGCACACAGCATTCCTTAATCACCTCATATTCTTAAAGATCCTGCTAAGTTTGGGATCCAAGGTCATGGTTTAAAGCAGAAGCCTCATTTCAGCCTTTTGGTGGCAACAACACAGAAAGGGAAGGGGTAGACTCAGGACTTGCATCTTTGGAGCAAGCTCCAGGCCCCAGTTACCACGTGTGTAGTGCTCCTAAGCCATTTGAAATCTGAAGCTGGGCACAAAAGGCCTTGGGAACGAATGCATGATGGTATGGAAAAAAGACCACAGGCTCAAAAATTTCAAACCATTCCTCAGACAACTAAAAATAGAGTTGCCATATGATCCAGCAGTCCCCCTCCTGGGCATGTATCTGGACAAAAACATAACTCAAAAATATACATGCACCCCTATGTTCATAGCAGCACTATTTACAATAGCCAAGACGTGGAAGCAACCTAAGTGTCCATCGACAGATGAATGGATAAAGAAGATGTGGTACATATATACAGTGGAATATTAGCCATAAAAAAGGAACAAAATAATGCCATTTGCAGCAGCATGGATGGACCTAGAGATTACACTAAGTGAAGTAGGTCGGACAGACAAAAACCATATGATATCACTTACAAGTGGAATCTAAAATATGACACAAATGAGCTTTTATGAAACACAGAACAGACTCACAGACATAGAGAACAGACTTGTGGTTGCCAAAGGGGAAGGGGGGTGGAGGAGGGATGGAGTGGGAGTTTGGGGTTAGTAGATGCAAATTATTATATAGAGGATGGATAAACAACACGTCCTACTGTAGAGCACAGGGAACTATATTCAATATCTTGTGATAAACCATAATGGAAAAGAATACTTAAAAAAAAAGAATGTGTGTGTGTGTGTGTGTGTGTGTGCGTGTGTGTGTGTATATATACACACACACACACGCACACACACACATATATATATGTGTATCACTGAATAACTCTGCTGTACAGCAGAAATTAATACAACACTGTAAATCAAGTGTATTTCACTTAGAAAAGAAGAAAAGAGAAGAATGTACAAGACACTGGCATCAACAAGAACTTTATGGCCAAGGAAGAGGAGAATGCTCACTAGCCAGCGACTGGGGGAGCCCACGCCCTCGTTCCTTGACACATCACAATTAGGGGCCGTGTCTTAGAGCTGAGCATGCCCACGACATCACCACAGCCCCCATCCCCTCAAGTATGACCTTGGATTCATAAACAAGCTTCAAAAGAAGAAGGTGATACTTTTCAATGAAAACAAAGGGAATCAGAGATATCTGCCCAGAAGAACAGAGGGAGGTGTGCCAATTATTAGGCTAGTGTCTCTCAGCCCCAACCTTGCTCTTCCACACCTCTGCTTTGCCAGTTGCTCCCTGTTAGCTTGTGCCACGAGGGGACACCAGAGGGACACGGCAAGATTGGAGGAGGCACTACTATATATAAAATAGGTAACTAGGGCTTCCCCTGGTGGCGCCGTGGTTGAGAGTCCGCCTGCCGAGGCGGGGGACGCGGGTTCGCGCCCCGGCCCGGGAAGATCCCACGTGCCGCGGAGCGGCTGGGCCCGTGAGCCACGGCCGCGCTGAGCCTGCGCGACCGGAGCCTGGGCCCCGCAACGGGAGCGGCCACAGCAGTGAGAGGCCCGCGGACCGCAAAAAACAATAAATAAGAAGAAGAAAATAAAATAAAATAGGTAACT
>RJWK010029434.1:0-25257 GCA_004363435.1 Platanista minor
TCTTTCCACAGAACTCTTCATTTTGCAGAGTTGAAACTCTGTGCCCATTAAACAATAACTGCCCCCTGCCCCCATTTGACAACTCTAGGTACCTCATATAAGTGGAATCATACAGTAGTTGTCCTTTTGTGACTGGCTTATTTCACTTAGCATAATGTCTTAAACGTTCATCCAGGATGTGGCATGTGTCAGAATTTCCTTCCTTTTTAAGGACATTATATGTATAATCCACGTTTTGTTTATCCATTCATCCATCTATGGACACTTGGGTTGTTTCTGCCTTTTGGTTATTGCAAATAATGCTGCCATGAACATAGGTATATTCCTATTTTTTAAAAATGTCCTCTACACCAAAGTGTTACAGGCCTGTGTATACATGTCTATATAATCACCTGTCCTCATTAAATTTTTAGAATTAACCTTTAAATATACATATTTTCATATTATGAGTATATATTTATGTTGGTAGTATAAGCATTGTGTATTAATTTTATACCTTTTAATAATTATGTGAATGACTAAACTTTTATTGTATTTTTAACAGCTTTACTGAGGTTTAATTGACATATAATAAACCTCACATGTTTGAGGTATACATTTGATAAGTTACCTATGAAAACATCACAATCAAGATAAGTGAATGAAACCATCATAAAGTTTCTTCATCACAGTGTATTAATAAGTGAGTAAGATAATACTGCATTATAGAAATGACATTAGGTTAAAAATGAATCAGTAAAAGCCGGATATTACCAAATTTTAAATAATGATCCAAGCCACCCAGATTGGTCCCTGGAAAATTTATTTAACCTTAGTAAATAAAAATAAACAGTCTCCTAGGGAAGTTGTGTTAATAATTGTGTCTCAGCTAGTACCATGTTTAGGAGAGAGGGTACAGGATAGGGGAAGAAAGACAAGAAAAAAAAAATCTTGGATACGTTACAAGTTGAAGAGTGACAGTATCTATTTTCCTATAGTCCTTGCTTGAACTAGTCCCTTGGGCCTCAGGCCTCTTCTGAAACTGGTCACAAGTGAGCCAGATGCCAAGGGGAGGGGCTGGGGGCTCCCATGGGAGATCTGCTCAGAGTGTTATGAATATGGCTTCTTTCCTCTAATGATTGATTCCCTATTGTCTGTTGAATAGAGACCAACTTTCCAAGGTGAATATTACTTGGTCTTCAATCTGGCTGCAACCTATCATGTCAACCATACCTTTTCATTTTACTTTAAAAGGATTGGAGGCCTATCTGCACTATTTGACGTTCTTTATTTTTTATTTTTATTTTTTGGTCACATCACGTGGCTTGGGGGATCTTAGTTCCCCAATCAGGGATTGAACCCGGGCCCTCAGCAGTGAAAGTGTGGAGTCCTAACCACTGGACCACCAGGGAATTCCGTATTTGCCATTCTTTAGACTCATATACTATTAACTAATATTTTGCTGTTTGTTTGGGGCTTAACGTACTAGGCATTATGCTAAATGCTCTACATAAATTATTTCATAATTCTTACACCAATTCTAGGAGGAACATATTGTTATTATCCCATTTTGCTGATGAAGAAAGTGAGGTGTAGGAGATTCAGCGACTCACCCAGAGGCTGCAGCTAGTGAATGAACAGGAATTAGAACCTCGGCCATCACCAGAGTCTAAGCTCTGAGCACTGTTCATGGAATACCTCTTTCTCCCTGCCCAGCCCCGCATCTCCACCTACTGAGATCTCACCCTTCTAGTAGAGCTCAACTTTTCTGGGATGCCTTTCTTGGTCACACTGATCAGAAATGACCCTTCTCTCTCGTTCATTCACATAGCACTATGGCATTGATCCTGTACTGCCTTAGGTTTTAAATATTTGTCTTTTAGTCTTCTCTCTACTGCTAGACTTCTGGTAGGAATGGTTTGAGGTTGTGTAGTGCAGTGCAATGCAAAGAGCGTGGGCTTTGGAAGTAGCCCTCAGTTGGAATCTTGTCAATATCACCTCCTTGCTGTATATCCTTGCTAACTCAACTTCTCTTCTGTGACAAAGTGATAAGACCAACCTTGCCGGTTTATTGTGAATGTGTGTAAAATGCTAGCTCCACGTATGGCAAGTATTAAATGCTAAATAAGTAACTCTTACTATGGCAGGGGGGACCCTTCAGATAGCAAACATGTCTAGATTAGTGTTGTAGCCTAAATGGTGGCTCTTAGTAAATATATACTGGCTGTAATAATGAACGCATAAATGAATGACCTGGACTACTACAAATAATTCTTTTAGAAGCAGTTTCTTAATTTGATCTTGATAATATATCTTGCATAATACCACCAAAGTGATTTTTTAAAAAACCAAACGTATTGTTCTGCTAAGGTCATAGCATAGACTGTTTACATCCATCACTTCCCAATTAGCTTGATCACTTTTTTTACCACTAGAAGGCTAAACTGCCTCTCGTTCCCTTACTGCATTATGTTATTTCATGCTTCCTGCTTTATCCATGCCGTGTCTTCTGTTTGGAATGGGTCCTTTTCCTTGAACCCGGAAAACTTATCCTTTAAAACACAGCTCAGGGGCTTCCCTGGTGGCGCAGTGGTTGAGAGTCCGCATGCCAATGCAGGGGACACGGGTTCGTGCCCCAGTTCGGGAAGATCCCACATGCCGCGGAGCGGCTGGGCCCGTGAGCCATGGCCGCTGAACCTGCGCGTCCGGAGCCTGTGCTCCGCAACGGGAGAGGCCACAGCAGTGAGAGACCCGCGTACCGCAAAAAACGAAACAAAATAAAACAAAACCCAGCTCAGATGTCACCACCCCAGGAAGTGTTCCCTGCTTATCCCTACTCTCTGCGTAGTGACCCTGTGCAAGATCCCAAGCAGGATTCCTTAGCATCTCTGCACAGGGTTATTTAATCAGCCCACCCTCAGCATCTCCTCAGCAGTGTCTTTGTGCTTATTTGTATATTGCACTCATCATATTACATTGTAATCTCTTCATTTACACCTCATTATTTATAACTAGCTGAGTACCTGGGGGGCGGAATTGTCTTTTATTCATTTCCATGCCTCCGGCTTCTGGCATGGAAATGAATAAATACTTATAAATTGAATGTGAACCTTTTCTGATTTGAGGTTGGATTTGACAATGCCAGGATGCCTTGCTTCTGCATTTCTCCTCCTACTCCAATAACAAGACTTCTCCTTATGTTAATGTTATTTGAAATTCAAAGTAGATTAAGCATTGTGAATATTATCATCATACAGGAACAAGTACAAACTATGTAGCGCTGTGGAGGTTCCCCAATGGGGTTAAGCTTTTCCTAATTTACTACCCCCTCTGCCCCTTTAAAATCATTGCACTAGAGCTATACTTGAGTTCTTCAATCATGTCTTTCCTTAAAATTCAAGGAAAATATTAACTCTGAAATTTGAAAGAGTTTAAAACAAAAGTAAGGTTTTTCTGTAATTGAAGCAAAACACATTATACATTTGTCCAGGATTTATTCATCATTTAAAACAGATATTCCAGGTCTCAATTTGAGAAAGTTTAGGTCTGTTTTGACCAGGAGTTAAAAACAGAGTTGACCTGAAGAGGAACTGCTGGGATACTTTTTCGAGGCATGGTTTTGGAGAGAGCTATTGCCATATTAGAAGCAGCTGCATGGTCTATGGTAAAAGGGGAAGAAAGGTCCAAAGTGACCAACAGTAAAACTCTCCCCGCTGGTTTTTCTAGTCATTTGGTATTAAGTAGCCTTGACTTTATTTATACATTGTGACGGAAGGGTTCTGAACTTGAAATATACATTCATGAGGAAAGGAGCAGCTGGAAAGTGCACCTCCTCCATTTCTGTGAGTATTTTAGGATGCCATCTGTTAGGGAGAAGGCAGAGCCTTTTTTCTTTCTTTTTTTTTTTTAACCTTTTCTTCTAAAAATGCACTAATCAGTGGGCAGGTGACCCAAAAGACATCATGAAAGTTGGGACCTTGTCTTTGCTGCCTGAGCCCAGATTCTCCCTTTCAAATCATAGTAGGGTCTGAGTGCTCACCCTGGAGAACATGACCTCACCGCCATGGGCTCCACAGGAAGACAAAGCACAGAAAACAAAGGGATCCAGGAGCGTGAGCTGGCCAAGACATGATATGCCATGTCTTTAAGAAATACATCCTGTTTCTGAAGAGTTGGCACCAATTTCTCCAAACGTTGAAACCCCTTGGAGATCTGCTTCTTTTTCCCCACTAGTCTTTTTCTTGTGTTTATGTATTTATTTTAGGGGGGTGAGGGTAATTGGGCCAGATCTTGTCAGATGAGTAAGCTGCTCTTTGGGAAAGCATCTTGACTGAGATATCTATTTTGGAGCAATACTTCTTTGGGGCCATAACAAACTGAACTACAGGGCAGCATGGTTCCCTGGGAAAGAGTGCTGGATTTGGAGTCAGAAAGCCTTGGTTCTAGTTTGGCTTTGCCATTTACAACTGTGATTTGGGGGGTAACTCACCTCAGGTCTCAAAATTCCTTGTTTGTTTCCTCATCTGTAAAATCGGGACAATTCTTGGCCCTGGCTAATGGTGATGGTGATTATGATGAAGATGGCTAGCATTTAGTGAGTACTTCTTATGTCTAAATTGTGTTTGAAGTGCTTTACGTGTAGTCTTGACTCATCAATCTCCCAACAGCCCTATGAAGTAGCTACTGTTATTATCCCCAGTTGACAGATGAGAAACAGGGAGGTTAAATAACTTACTCCAAAGCACACAGCTGGTAAGTGATGAAGGCAGAGTGGGAAACCAGGCCCACTCAACATTGTTGTGAGGCTCCAATGAAATAATTCATTAGAAATGCCTTTGAAACTATGAAATGCTGTGGACATTTAGTTGATTGTTCTCATTTCCTAGTATCTTGATGTGAAGAGGAGTTTTAAATGCAGTGTTCTAAATGTCTTCCCAGTATATACCTATTTGATCTGCCTACGCCTTGGTTTTCTCATCTAGGAAAGTGGGGTTAAATTAGAAAATTTCTAAGGCCTGCCCCAGCTTTCATGGTTCATTAGTTTTGCTCATTTAAGATATTGAAAGTAACAGTTTTGCCCCTATTTAGCAGGCACACTTGTAAGTACAAAACCCGTTGTATTCTCTGAATGACACTCTCTCCCCAGCCCCAGGGCTTGCCATGTCTCTGTGGCTGCTGCTGCACACATGGAGCGTGGACCCCTGTGGTGGCACAGTGGCAGCTGCTCTGGAGAGCATCTGAAGTGACACTTGGTTAGGTGTCACTATCTGATAGAAAGGTGAGCCTCACAGCTGGAGAAATTGAGGTGAGGGATAGTTACTTGATTGACCTAGAGGTGGACTTGTGACTGGGTTACTAGGGACAATAAACGCTTTAATCAGGATAAATATATTAAACCTAAGACTTCCAGTAAGCTCAGAGACTTACAGAGTGAGAAAATTCTCTCCTGATACTGGTGTATATGGTTTTCCTCATCAATGGTCGTGGGCCAGAGGTGGAACTTGTGTAACGCTGGGGATTATAGAAATTTATGTTGTGTGCAGAACTTGAATTTAAAAGAAAAAGAAAATGGAAGTTGGGTGATTGTCTTAAATTAAAATGATAGAATAAGGAAGTAGGAGGTTTTTAATCCCTGACATCTGGTCTGGGACAAACTGGGCAGAGGTGGCATGGATGTGGAACTGGTTAGGGTTAATCTAGACATCTGGACTGTGGGGTAAGTGACTTCAGGCTCTCCCAGGATGTAAGATGGCCTCTTGCCTCTTATATTCCTCTCCATATGTTAGGCCCTTTGTCAACTAAGGGATTTCTTTGTGGATTGTGATGAGGTATGCCGTAATATGGAGTGGAAGTGTTTCCACATTTGTGTTTGTTTTCTTTCCACCTAATGAATAGGCTAAGTAACAGTCTGTCATTTTAAAATGAGTACCATTAATAATGATGACAGCTCATATTTTTATCAGTTCAGCATTAAAAAAATATCATTCACAGGGAGGGAAGGAGGACTGTAGGGCCATGGAGGACTAGCTATGTCATGTTGGACAAGTCCTTCCACTTTTGGGATTCTCAGCTTCTCAGCTAGAAAGTAGAAAGATGGATTACTAGTTCCTTGCTTCGTCATTTTTAGGACATACGATCCAAAATGGTTAGTTATCTTCAAGTGAGTTGACACATAGAGTCTACACGTTCATAATTGTCCTAAGAGAAGGCTAGAAACCATAGAACAGATACTGTAGGTTCTTCCTACTCATCTCTCCTACTCCTGGTTTAAGATTTCATCTTTTTTTAAATTTTATTTAATTTATTGGAGTATAGTCGATTCACAATGTTGTGTTAGTTTCAGGTGTACACCAAAGTGATTCAGTTATACATATATATATATATTCATTCTTTTTCAGATTCTTTTCTCATATAGGTTATTACAGAATACTGAGTAGAGTTCCCTGTGCTGTATAGTAGGTCCTTGTTGATTATCTCGTTTATATATAGTACTGTGTATATGTTAATCCCAAACTCCTAATTTATTCCTCCTTACTACGTTTCCCCTTTGGTGACCATAAGTTTGTTTTCTGTGAGTCTGTTGCTGTTTTGTAAATAAGTTCATTTGTATCATTTTAAGAAATTAGATTCCACATGTTAGTTTAAGCTTTCATCTTTAAATGACATTAATAGGCTTTGTGTTTTAGATGTCCTTGGAGTCAGTTGTGCTGTATCTCTTGATCTCTCTTATTTATTCAGTGATTTGTGGTGATGTAAGTTATCTCAATGCTTTGCTGTCAGCACTTTTAAACAAACGTTGAAGGATTTTGGGTAGATGGTATCTGTTGATTTGATTAATGAGGTTCTTGATCTGGATATTTTAAGACCAGTGACAGT
This sequence comes from Platanista minor, assembly GCA_004363435.1. NCBI lineage: Eukaryota > Metazoa > Chordata > Mammalia > Artiodactyla > Platanistidae > Platanista > Platanista minor. The sequence continues at coordinate 6,856 of RJWK010029434.1, forward strand.
ACAATTTTAAAACACCTAGTACTCTTTAAAACTACAGTAGTGTTCCCACTGCCAAAGCCTGAAATCGATCGATACCAGTTAGTTCTTTCTGACAGTACATGTGTGCATGTGAGCTTTCTTTCCCTCTTGGGCCAGGGAGCAGGACTGCCAGTCCAGAAATGCTAGCTCTTCTGGATTCAGCAGCAAAAAGAGTTAATCATTATCCAGGCAGAAACAAACCTCCCAAGTTTTTAACCTTCCATTACCTAAAGTCTTCTCCTTGTTCCTCACAGAAGACGAGGCACTCCTGAGCACAGGCGTGCGCGTGCACATACACGCGTGCACACACACTCTCTTACAAAACGTAATGTAAAACAATCTCATGTTTATGAGAGCTGGAATTACTTGTGTTCTGCAGGCTCAGTGGGCATGATGTGAAAGCAGGGCTATTTGGCCTGTGGAGATTGCAGATAAGACCATGATATGTAATTGAATAAGAATTTGAAAAATTATCCGATAACATTAGGAGCAGCAAAGCACTCACTTGTGCTTTTTTTTTTTTTTAAATGCTCAAGAACTATTTGGAGGAGTAAGGAGCTGCTAGCATTGTTTTCAGGGTGTGGGAACCCCCTCCCGCCCCATGAGCCAAATGTTTGCCCAGAGTGTGAGGTCTCTGAGAGATCCTAACAGATCATTTAGTATATTCTTCTGTCCCCGGCAATTCTCAGTCTAATCATGTCAGGAAAAGGGCTGTCAGCTAACCTTTAAAATCTTTTCCAGAAGAATACACTGTAGCCTACCTTTCCATCTTGTTGCAGTGACCCAAACTATAAATGGTCAATTCTTTCATTTGCAGAGCTTGAAACAGGATAAAAAAGGAGGCCTGATGAACTGAGCTCATGTTTTTGCTACTGCCGCCACTCCCTCTGTACAGACCTTTGCTTCATCTGGGTTTTCAGTGGCTCAGGGAAGGAGGAGGTAATTGATGGAACTTTCAAGGTGTTGCCTCATGGCTGCTGGGGTGTTCTTCTTCCCAGTATTCTCCCCTCCCCACTGCCACCAGTTTTGGTTCATCTGGTTTTGAACAAGGAAATCATGAGCTAATTTCAGTCCAGCACCCATTTATTGAACACCTTCTATGTGCTTGTTATGTGCTGGGTTGTGGGCATCTAGAGGTACATAACAAGGTTTTGGTTTTCAAGGAGTTACAGCCTATTAAAAGGAATGGACAGGTTACACAAATACAGTGACAGGGCCACAGTGAAGGGATGTAGAAGGCCCAGAAGGGAGAGAATAGTCTGACAATGAGTAACATTGATGAGGCTGGTGGAGGAGGAGGATAGTGATTGCCTCCTGGTATTAATAGAGCGCTTGACAGTCAGAGAAGTGTCTTTCCATACTTTATCTCATTTAACCTATGACTGGCACGACAACAGGGCAGTGTGATTTCAGGCAGTTTTGGTTTTTGTTTTCTGGGCTTTCTGGAAATCTTTTATTTTGAAATAATTACACACTCACATGCAATCGTCAGAAGTAATACAGAGAGCTTGCACGTACCCTTTACTTAGTTTCTCCCAATGGTTAACATCATGCAAAACTACAGTACAGTGTCACAACCAGGACACTGACATTGATGCAGTCAAACTGCTGAACGGTGCCATCACTAAAGGGGTCCCTCATGTTGACGTGTTATAGTCCGGTCTCCCCCTTCACCTCATCTCACCTCCCTTAGTCCTTATTCCTTAACTCCTGGAAACAGTAATCTGTTACTCACGGCTATAATCTTGTCATTTCAAGACTGTTATATACATGGCATCATATAGTATATCCAGCCTTTTAGGACTGGCTTTTTTTCACTCAGCATAATTATCTGGTGATCCATCCAGGTTGTTGTGTGTATCACTAGATGATTCCTTTTTATTGCTGAATAGCATTCCATTGTATGGATGTACCACAGTTTGTTAACCATTTACCCATTTGAAGGACAGCTGGGTTGTTTCCAGATTTTGGCTGTTAAGAACAAAGCTGCTGTGAACATTTATGTACAGATTTTTGTGTGAACAGGTGTTTTTTAAAAAATGGAGGTAATTTTTTTAAATGGAAAGATTGTAGATTAGAAGGTGGAAAATCTAGGTTTTGTTATTCACTAGGAAGTGATGTATATATTTTCCTAAAACTGATCACTTAACTTCTTGAGTCTCAATTTCCTCATCAATAAAATGGCATAATATATGTTCTGCCTACATGCTAGAGTTGTTGTATAGATAAACTGAGATAATATATGGTAACAAACATTATAAGCTCTAATAAAATATAAACATTTCTAAGTAGGACAAGATACCACCTCACTGTGTTTTCTGGGAGAACTGAGCTGGAAACGTACCCAGAGCAGTTCTTGAATTGCAGTCTAGAAACAGCTCTTTAAGGTGGCCTTTCTTTTTCTTAATATTGATATGTGGGTGTTTCTTATATATTCTGGTTACTTATCTTTTGTTGGTGATGTGGGTTGCAAATACCTTCTCCCAGAGTTGGCTTAACTTTTCACTTTTGTTGTTGTTGTTGTTATTTTTTTGTTTGTTTGTTTTTTATTTTTTGCGATACGCGGGCCTCTCACTGTTGCGGCCTCTCCCGTTGCGGAGCACAGGCTCCGGATGCGCAGGCTGTCTTATGCCACCAATAATTAATATATAGGTTCCACGAGAGATTTAGAGCTGTCTAGAATTTAGTGGGTATCCTCTACAATCGCATAAACCAGTGGAGAAAAATTGCCAACGTATACAAAAAGTAATAAAAAAAAAATTTAACCGACAGCAATACAGGAAATGACATCAGCCAGTGGATGACTAGTGGATGAGTAGTGTTGATAAGAACTTGAGGAATTCAGAGATGGGAGAGGTGTGGGCCAGAATGAATAAGACCTTGACTTACGGAGTAGGATTTGGCTAACTGGAGGGTAGGAGGAAAGAACAGAGGCCATGTGTGCACTTCCCTTGGTGGTGTTCCCACAGCCCCCACCATGCTCACCCCTCCGGCATCACTTCCTACACCGTAATACAATGATGGTTCTATCCACACTCACCCCACCCCGTGCCCCTTCCCGCAGATACACTCTCCCTACCAGAAAGGCGCTTGTGAGCTCTTTGAGGGTGGGCAGCCTTTCACCTTCACATTCCCAGCATCCAGCAGCATGTTGGCATGTGGTAGGCACCCAAAAAATATTTGCTGAGTGAGTGAATTGAGTAGACCCTGGCTAGAGCAGAGGAGTTAAGAGACAGAGGAGTAGGATGGGGCTGGATGGATTTTGATGATCTTGAAGATCAGCCAGAGTCTGACTCTGTGCTGCCATCGTCAGAACAATAGAGGCCATCTGGGTTGAAGAGTGGGGCCATGCAGTCCTGTTTCAGAGACACTCTGGTTGCTCTGGACTGGGAAGGGAGACTCGCTCCTGCCCACACAGTGTACACCAGTCTGTGCCCGGCCCGGAAGTGGGCGCTGTGAATATGTTGTTAAATATGACCAATTCTTAGTGCCACTGATGAGGGGAGTGTGATTCTCCATTTACTGAACTATCAACTATCAACTGTGCTCAGACAGATGATCTAAGGTGACAGGTGACCTGGGGTGGGGTGGTGACTGAGGCCCAGGTCTGTTGGGCTCCAAAGCCCGCTTGTTCTTTTTTTTTTTCAGTACGCGGGCCTCTCACTGTTGTGGCCTCTCCCGTTGCGGAGCACAGGCTCCGGACGCGCAGGCTCAGCGGCCACGGCTCACGGGCCCAGCCGCTCCGCGGCATGTGGGATCTTCCCGAACCGGGGCACGAACCTGTGTCCCCTGCATCGGCAGGTGGACTCTCAACCACTGCGCCACCAGGGAAGCCCCCGCTTGTTCTTTTACCCTTAGTACCATGTTTGTCCACATTATAGTCAGAGACTCTACTAAGGTAGGAAAATGGGCTACAGAGATAGGAGCCAGGGCCGAGGTAAGAGTCAGGAATGCCTGAGGTTTCTAGCTTGGGAGACAGAGAGGACAATGGTGGCGATGGTAGAAACAGTCATGGGGAAGTCGGGGTGCCGCGCTTGCAGAGAGAGGGAGCAGGGAGTGTTATTCTAGACATCCTGAGTTTGAGGTGACAGTTCCATTCAAGCAGGAATTGCATCAGGCAAGTGACAGTGCCATCCGTTCCCCACTCCTGCCACCCCACTTTCATTAAATCTGTCATTTTCCTTTCTCCTAAATTGGGAATGTTGCAGAGAAACCGTGAAATAGATGGTACCTCACTCCCATGCCAAATACCTGACCTCATTTGCAGCTTCTTTACATTTCAGTTTGAGAAATGTCCTCCCTTGAAGGGGGACTTACTGTTGATGTTCAGGAATTAATAGCATTTTCTTTCCCCGGTCCCTGCAGGGGATGAGCACAGCTAAACAAGGAAAGGAAAAACTTGAGCTCCTAGCTGCCCTGTTCTCCTCTGATAAACCTCTCTCCAGCCAGAGATTCGGTTAGAGGCCCCTTTTGAGGGTCAACCTGTGAATTAAAGAAAAGTCAAGTCAAACCCCGCCACCACCCTCCACCACCGGAGCTCTCAGGGGTTGACAAGGAGCTGGCAAAGGAACAAGTTATTTTAAAAGCATCCCAAGGGAGTGTGGGAGAGGCTGGGTTCGGCCTCTTGACTGGGTGGTGCCTGGGCTGTTTCAAGGTGTGGGAGCAGAAGTGGCTAATTGTCCTAATTTGAATAACTTTGCGATGGTGAGATAGAGGTCTTGATTGGAGATTGTGACGTGGAATTTGTTGAGAGAGGAGATCAGACTAAAGCTATTTAATGGGAAAACATATTTTCGATATTGGTAGTTGGACCGAGTGGATTCCATTATCACCTCCAAAGGCTTTGAATTTTTAGTGTTATTTCTGTTTTGAGCAGAATGGCCTGTGATTGCTGCTCATCCAATGTGCTGGATACAAGGAGACTGTAGGAATTATTATAATCTCCTTTTTTAAAAAAATTTCTGAGTAACAAAGATTATCCACAGTTGGCTTGGGAATTTTAAGCAACCAGATTTTAAGCAATTCGGTAGGAAAAAAAACCACCCAAATGGAGGTTTGAAGGCTTGCACACCAGTCCCAGCTCTGACCCTTAACTACATTGACTACACGGCCCTGAGTAAATGCCTAACCTTTCCTGGCCTCTGCTTCTTCAGATATAAGATGACCATGTAATAAGCATACCTAGGGGTTGCTGTGTTGAGTAAGTAATATAATGCTTTTGCATCTGCTTTGTAAATTACACAGTCCAAACAAGTATACATTATGATTTTATTTGCTGTGACAGAAAATGGTGGATGGTCTCCTGGAGTTTGTTTTAAGGAGACTTGACCTGTGTAACATTGACTCAGGATGTTTGTTAAAGTGACTCACCCGTTGCCTTCTGGGCCATACTTGAAACGACATGCCGTGTTATGGTGAACCTCTTTTGTACCGCCCCAAGTTTAGGTTTACTCTTACACAATTTGGGTGAGATTTATGTGCACACCCATTCTTCCCCCATAAGAACAAAACAACGACTTGGGCAGGGCAGACATCAAGATAGTGACTTAGCAGGCAAATATGTGATTAATAGTGTAGATTTGGCCTAATATTAGTGTGGGCCTCTGTATACAGATGGGTAAATGATAAACAGCAAGTCTGCCAAGTAGAGCGTGTTGGGGAACCTATTGGCTTCTGTCTATGCTTGAAGTATACTATGCTGATGCTGTACTTGGTGTTTAACTGAATACATTCATACCAGTTGCATTACTTTGCACTTATTTATTTGTACATCTTTCTCACCTACTAAACTGTGAGCTCCTTGAAGGCAGGGACTGTCCCTGTTTATGTTTGTTTTTCTGGCATCTAGTGTGGTGCTTTGGCACACAGTAAATGTTTATTGTTTTACTGGATTAATGAATGAACAAAACTCTTGGCACTTTTATTCAGTTAAAAGGATTTTTGTGGAAGGTGTAGATGTGTGATTATTCGTGTTGTCATCTGCTAATTTTATAGATGTCTCAACTGGAGACCCCCACTGTGGAGGAGAGACCCATATTTATGCAAAGCTGGGTTGTGGCAGTTGCCGCCTCCTCCGTCGTCTGCCTGCAGCCAAGCTGCCTTGGCCTGATGGTGCAGTGGTGTGCACTGACTCTACACTGGTCTGTGGTCTCTTACTAGAATAATGGCCTCCCTCAGCCCCTATCCCCTTTGCCTTCTGTATGCCTCAGGCAGTCTTCCTCACGCACATGGTTGTCTTCATCACACTTCTTCCTTCCCTTCTCTTTTCCAGTGCTTATTATCCATTATCAAGGAAATCTTTCCAAACCCTTCTTGCTGATGGTGTATTCTTCTTCATGAGTTAGAGCCCAAACTGAACACCATCCTCCAACATACCTTAATCATGGCAGATGAACTGGAAAAGCACTAGTGATGAACCTGAAAGGAGAAAAGCCCCTCCACAAGGCTCACAGTGAAATGAAAGCAGTAAAGCACCAGTGCTTTCAATGTTGAAAGCTTCTAAAAGTGCCCCTAAGCCTCCTTTGGAATCCCTGAAAGTTTCCATTTACCTCCTCATCTTTCTCAAATGAAATTTCTTCTTTCTCAGGCATCAGTCTAAAAACAGCAAAGCAAACAAAACCCTCCACAACCTATTTCTTATTCCGTTTTGCACCAGTGGAAAGAGAATGGGATTTGGAGTCGGTAGGCCAGTGTGAGAGTCCTATTGCCACTTAGTAACTCTGTGACTTTGAAGAAGTTTCTAGGCTTTCTGTGCCTCCATTTCCTCAACTGTTGACAGCATCACCATGTTCTACCAAATATCACCCATCCACAGAGTCATGGTGAAGTTTATGTGTATGAAAAACTCTTTGTAGCTAACAAAGCACCATGTACATGTCAGGTATTTCTATTGTTACACTGGTTTTTCTATATCATGTTTCATTTGCACATACTGGATATTTCAGTTACGCTGTGGGCTGAGTCAGTTTTCTACCAGCCTGAGAATGAAACTCTATCGTATGCCTTTTATGGGGAAATGTGTTTGCACTTCAAACACAAACTTACAAATAATCTTGTTATGCAACATACTCTTGGTAAATTAATTGAGAGCTGTCTCTACATTGTTAGGTGTGGATGATAGGAACTCTATTTTATCCTTCTTTTGTACCTGCCCCTGATGTTTTGCATAGTGCTGGGCATTTAGGATATACTATTGTTGATAGTTTGAAAAGCAGTCTTTTTAAAAAAAATTTTTTTTAACTTAAAAAAATATTTATTTATTTATTTGGCTGCGTTGGGTCTTTGTTGCTGTGCGCGGGCTTTCTCTAGTTGCAGCGAGCGGGGGCTACTCTTCGTGCGGTGCGCGGGCTTTGCACGGGCTCTAGGTGCGTGGGCTTCAGTAGTTGTGGCGCACGGGCTTAGTTGCTCCGCAGCATGTGAGATCTTCCCGGAACAGAGATCGAACCTGTGTCCTCTGCATTGGCAGGCAGATGCTTAACCACTGCGCCACCAGGGAAGTCCTGAAAAGCAACCTTAATCATGACCTAGAATCATTCTTATTTAGCAGCAATCTCAGTGTCTTGACTTAATATAAAACTAATTTATTTTGGAGCCAAGAATGAGAAATTGGAGGACCTTCCTCTGTATCTATTTTGGTCTTGCAAACTCCAAAGTTGGATACATCTGAGTAAAGAAAATCAAATCTACTTGCAAAAACATTGTCCGAAAGAATGACATGTGTCTGCCAGTTCCTTAGTATGATTTTTTTTTTCTTTTTTTTTGAAGATGACATTCTTTCTTAACTAGCCAAGGGAACCATTCCCCAACTTCTTATCTTGTTGAGGGTGTTTCTGAAAAATATACCAAGTGTGAGAACCTGTAAGCATGGAGTTTATTAATCTGCTTAAAACCAGTTTTCCTTCAATCAGGTGCTCTTTAATGTCAACCATTGTACTTTTGTCTATAGGAAACAACTCAAGTTTAGTCCTGTCCTGCTCAAGTTTAGTCTACAGTACAGTTGGACTGGGCTGTAACTCAAGCAGTTGCTTAAGTCCAACTATAAGCAGTTGAGGGGTAGGGTTGAAAAAGAAAGGCTATTGAATACGCTGCTCAAGAGAGTTTAAAGAAAAGAAGAGAATACTTTTTTAAGGAAGGGTATGGGGTGGGGGTGGCGGTGGGGCTGCTTCTGAGTGGAGGAAGAAGGCTGGACCATAGCATCTTGCAGTCTTAGTTCTGTTTCGGAAGCTTCCTCAATTTGTGCCAAAGTAGTGTAATGACGTTCACTACTGTTGAAGGTCTTCTTGGTTTGATTTGGTTTCACTGTTCTGAGGTTCCCTTTGTCTTACCTTGTGAGCATATCTCGGCGAATACTTAAATCATTAAGTATGATTTGGCCATTTTCATTATCTGCCAAGCTGAAACCTGGGTGTGGTGGAAACCTGTGCAGGCCTGCTTGGCTGGGCTGCACCTGAGCACCTGAGCAGCTCCCAGCATCTTAGCTGTCAAAAGGCCACTGAATAAACAGCCTGATTTTAATAGGAGACCCGATCACTGCAGATCCTTGAAAAGGAGACAGAAGGCTAGTCAAGGGTGGTTCTCTTCGACCTGAAGGACTCTTCAGCAATTAACACCTTGCCTCTCTTCTTTAGGCAATGTCTTTTTTTTTTTTTTCCCCTCAGAGACTGTATTTGGGTTTGGTTTTTTTTTCTTTCAGGATTTCTATAGCTTCTCTCTTTCAGAGACTCAAAGTGCTTTTAGTTCTGTCATCTCATTTATTCTCTGTAGGAGCAGGAATTAGCTGTTGATGGAGGTGAAGTGGTACATCACTTACTGGGCTGTGGAGTCCGTGTTCCACGGGCAGTTACAATAGGAGTTCTTCTAGTTACTTGTTGCCCAATTTATATATATATACACACACATACGCACATATATATACACACACACGTATATACATCTTACCTTATTTCAAACAAAATGGATGACAGTGTCACAGTTTAGTGTCTCCTAAAAGAGAATTTTACATCTTAGTAATTTTCTGTATTTTAAATATCTAACATGCCTCATAAGGAGAAAGAAGAAAGGAGGAAAGAAAAAAAGAAAGGGAGAAAGAGAGAAGGAAAGAAAGGAAAAACTTTTCTGCTTTTGACATGAGTTGTTGAACTTATTTGTCCCTTGGTAAGCTGATCAATTGCCACTTGGGTTGAGAGAAAGGTGTTCAGTGTTTCTGCTACACTGGCATGCTTTGTAATGGAAATGAAAATGACAGCATGTTTTTGTCAGTTTAAATGAATAGGTTTCCTTTAGATTGATGCTAGAGTTGGTTTTAGAGGTAACTCTTAGCCTATGAATGCTGATGATTAATTATGGAAATGCCTGATGGAGGCACTTGATTTTACCTCAGCGTCTTATTTCCCTGTTGGCGAAGTGTGTGCCAGTGTTGGCATTTCTTGTGAGTACAGGAGAGAACCAGGACACCGTCTCTGTGGGGCCTACCAGGGAGCCTTACCCTGTCTTTAAAGCCTTCAATTCTATTTCTTTAAAAGATATTCATTCATTCATTCATTCATTCATTCATTTTTTCATTCACGCACTCAACGTGTGGTGATGCATGTCCACTATGTACCAGGCTGTGGTCTGGTGCTAGAGACAGTTACCAACAAGACAGAGCAACTGTCTGCTTTCATGGAGCTGTAATCTTAGTGGGAGAAATGTACAGTAAAAGGATAAATGGATCAATTAATAGGGTAATGAAAGGTAGTTGAGTATTCTGAAAGAAATAGAGAAATCAGGTGGTATGGGAGTTCCCTGGTGGCCTAGTGGTTAGGATTCCGGGCTTTCACTGCTGTGGCCCAGGTTCAGTCCCTGGTCGGGGAACTGAGATCCTGCAAGCTATGCAGCACAGCCAAAAAATAAAAATAAAAATAAATCAGGTGGTGGATTCAAGAGTGGCTGGCAGGGGTCAGTGTGGGAGGAGCTTACTTAACCCACGTGTGGTCAGGGAAGGCCTCTTGGAGGTGACTCCTGAAGATCTGGCGGCAAGGGAGCAGCAGATGCCGAGGTCTGAAGGTGCTCGTTTGAGGAATAGAAGGAAGGTCTGTGCAGCCAGAGGTACAGAGCAGATGGGAGACGGATGTGGAGTGAGGTGGACTAGGCAGGCAGGGTCAGACCACACGGCCTGGAGATCATGGTCAGGACTATGCATTGATTCCGGTGGGTGCAGTGGGAGGCCACTGGAGGGCAGCCGCAGGGGAGTGGAATGTCTGATTTATTTATTTATTTTAAAGATCACGCTGCTTGCTGAGTGGAAAACAGACGTTGCCTGGTAAAAAGTGGAAGCAAGGGTATTAGTTGGACTCTTGGCAGTAATCAAGTGAGAGATGTTTGTGGCTTTGACTAGGTGAAAAGTAGACAACTGTGAGACTTGTCTTCTCTCTCCACCAGGTGAAACTAGAATGAATGGTATTCTTTTTTTTTTAATGTGTGTGTATATATATATATATATATATATATATGTATATATATATATATACATATATATATATTCTTAAAAAATTTTTTTCCATTATAGTTTATTATAAGATATTGAAGATATCTTGTGCTATACAGTGCTGTACATTTACTATGCTTGTTGTTTATCTATTTTATATATGGTAGTGTGCATCTGTTAACCCATATTCCCAATTTATCCCTCCCCTTCCCCCTTCCCGTTTGGTAACCGTAAGTTTGTTTTCTATGTCTATGAGTCCGTTTCTGTTTTGTTAATAAGTTCGTTTGTACTGTTTTTTAGATTCCACATTTAAGTGATATCATATGGTATTTGTCTTTCTCTTTCTGACTTTACTTAATACGATAACCTGTAGATCCATCCATGTTGCCGCAAATGGCGTTATTTCATTCTTTTTTTATGGCTGAGTAATAGTCCACTGTGTATATATATATATATACCACATCTTCTTTATCCCAGAATGAATGGTATTCTCAAAGTGGATTTAAAAGGAGCATTTGCAAGGATGAGTGGCAGGACTGTATGTGGAGCTCTGACTCCCATTTATGCAGGGTGGATAACAGACCTTTCTACAGGACAGCATTGCCATTTACAGCCCAGGCTCTGTAGGATGATATGGCAGGCCTGCAGATAAGACCTACAACTCTGCAGGCCCACTTGAACTTCTTTGTAGACCCACTTGAACTTATCTGGAACAGTTTCAAGCTTTAGTTCTCTGTTTGCCTGAGGCTGGGCAGAAAACCAGCTATTGGGGATGACAACAGCAAAGATGATTCGGGGGCTGTTGTCAAGGTCCCCTGTGGGGGGATGGGCTGAAGACGTCTCTTCCACTATTAGCTTTACCTGTTTACAATGGTCTCTTCCCTCACATTACTCAAAAGTGCTATATGTGTATTTATACTTGAGTGTGAGATTGCATTTGTTTCCTATGAGAGGTTTTGATAAGGGTCTAAGCCTCCTAGATGCCAAATTAGGGAAGGAGAGCATCTCAGGGGAAAGTGACCATGTACATGTGGCCAGAACTAGAAGGTTGTGGCACCTGCAATTGAACCTACTTAACAATTTTGCTTAGGGAATTCTCTGGTGGTCCAGTGGTTAGGACTCAGAGCTTTCACTGTCTGAGGGCGCGGGTTCAATCCCTGATTGAGGAACTAAGATCCTACAAGCCATATGGCGCGGCCAAAGACAAAACAAAAAACCAATTTTGCTTAGCCTTGAACTCTTGCCCTCTCAGAGAATTAGTTTTCTAATTTTGATAATGAAGAAGTTGGATTCGATGATCTCAGTCTCTTTTAGCTAATTTTAGCAGGGGGGTTTGTACCTAACCGCCCAGGCTTCCGAGGTTTTCCCCTTTAGTCCTTCTATGAGAAGATCCTGCATTTTCTTTCCTTTTCCTCTGCCTGAAAGGGTGCTCTGTGGCCACGGGTAAATGCCAACTCACTAGTTTCCCCAGGAAGGGGAGGGTGCATGTTGCCAGAATGGTATCTGCCATGGATGGTGTCTGCATTCTGGTCGGATGGCCATGCTCAGTAGCTGTGCTCCATGTTGGGAGCTTATCTGTGGGAACCAGAAAGGCCCACACGCCCATAGTAAGGGACCTTTACACAGTGAAGAGGTGGGCGAGCAGAAAGAATACTCAGGTCAGGGTTTTCCGGAGGGAAGATTTTTGAACCATCAGCTATTAATTAGAACAGAATTTCCCTCCGCACCTGAAGATCATCAGGAAATGTATATAGCAAGGAGGTCCCAAATCCTGGGGAGCAAACATAATTACAGTTACCTCATAATGGCTTAGCATTTTGTGCCTTTTGAAATTGGTTCATATGTAGAATGTCATGTGACCTTAAAATCCTGTGAGGTAAGCAGGGCAGAAATTATTAACCTCATTTAACAGATGGGAAAAGTGAAGCATTAGGTAGGTAAGTGACTTGTCCAAGGTCCCACATTTAATACAGGGGAATTAGAATTTAGAATGCAGAATTTTCTTTTTATTTTTGTTTTTTGTTTTTTTATGTTTTTTTTTTTTTAGAATTTTCTTTTTAAAACAATTTTATTGAGGTGTGATTTATATACTAGAAAATGCACCCACTTAAAAGCTAGAGTTCAGTGAGTTTTGACAAGTGTACACACTTGTGTAACCGCAGTTGTAACATGCTGAGCATTTCTATATCCCCTCAGATTCTCTCCTCTTCCTTTGCATTAATTAATCTCCCCTCTAAGATCTTTTGATGTCTAACCCAGTGCTCTCTTCATTGCCCCATACTCCAATTTGACAGCCTTTTGAGCTCTATCCTGCTGCAGAGAATACAGGCTGGGAGCCAGCCAGCCTTATCGCGTTGAGTTATGAGAGTGAATGGGAAGCCAGTAGGTTGGTTACTCCAGTGTTGGTTCCTCCTTCCCAGGCTACAGAAAGTTCGTGTGGGTTCCCCTCTCAGGAGAGCTTGAAGAACGGGACACCCACTCACCTGCCTGTACTGGCTTCCCTGTAGTCTGCAGAGGGGAGCCGGAGGTGATGGGGTGATGGAGGAGATGACCTCTAGGGGATGCCTGACTCCCGGACCATCTGCTCAGCCTCCTCTATGGAAACCAGCTCTCTGCTGCTTAGCTGCAGTTCCCTAAGGCCTTAATCCGAATCCCATATCTGATGAATGAATCCCCAAAGGTGCTGAAGATCCCAGTTCTGAAAAATGAGCAAACCCTGAATTTCATAGTTATGTAGGGCGGGTCTGGGAGAGAACTCTCCCTTTGCACCTGAGCTAGGTTCTGAGGAGAGACACTTCCCGATATGCTGTTCCCAAGTCCCAGATTTTGACCAGAATGTCTGGCACATTCCAGAGGGTTCGGATGTCTGTCTGGCAGGTTGCTGTGTAGCATCCAGCAAAGGAAGAGAAGGGGCCTGCCCCTTTTCATAGCCGGCATTGCCCCCAGACCAGCAAGATAGAAGATGGTGTCCTACCTAGCTGAAACCCTAGAGTGGCCACAGGGGGTGACCCAGAATGCAGTCTCTGCTTTTCTAAGGTGACATTGCTCCCATTTCACCACCCAGTTGGGGGACAGCCCGTGTGCTATTAGCAATGATGATAATCCCTTCCTTTCATTTGTTTTGGGCTGCGTGAGTTTATAGGGCCCTTTTCTATCCATTATCTCCTTGTTCTTCTCAATAAGTCTAGTCCCTTCTGTGAGGGTAAAAGCCCTGTCTCATCTGACTAGGACAGCTGCAAGGACAGAACAGACTCAGATTTCTCCTCTGCAAAGGCTCATCTTAAAATCTAGGGCCCTACGGTATTGATTTTCTTCTAGTTATCTTTGCAAATTTCTCTGGCTTTGCTGAAGGGGGAAAAAGTCACCAGGCTGCATGCTTGAGCTTCAGGTTTCTCCGTAGCTGGTAACCCCTGCCAGAAAAAAATTCTTCTTTAAAGAATTGAGCCTCAGGCACTGGTTTTTGCCTTGTATGCCCTTGAATGTCTAGCTCTCAACAGCTGGTGGCCATCCCTCGCCTCCATCTTTAGTTTGCTGTTGACCTCAGCTTGGTGAGTCCCTGGTGTTGACTCCTTGACCTCGCTGCCCTCCTGCAGGGGCCTCTTGTACCATATGAGCTTAGAAAGCAGTGGGCTTCCTGTGTTTTGTCTACCAGCAAAGCTGGGTACCCAAAGGCCCCTGTGACAACGCCATGTGGCTGACTCCAGTGTGCTGTGAGAAGACAGTGTTAGAACAAAGACTTAGTTGAGAGCCCCAAGTGTGTACATTTGATGTGGTTGCCCAGAGATTGGGTCAAAGGTCAGCTCACGTCTGCAGAGAGAGGGACAACTCCAATTTTGCAGAGGTTACAGGCCGTAGTGATGCTGTTTCTTTCATATCCCATTGGAGTCAGCTTTCTAAAGGTCCATGAAGGTTTCATTCCTTTTCATGCCCCAAGAGAGCTTTCCATAGAAAGAAATGCAGGAAATGGGTAGGATTTCAGATGGCCAAAGAAGGTTGCCAAGAAAAGTGTCTTTTAAAGGAAAATTTTTTGGAGATGCTCTGTGGGTGCTGCTGGTCACCTGTGGAGACGTTGGATTTATTTGACAATTCCCGTCTTCCACTTAGACTTCATGTATACACTCGTTTGGGAACTAGGGAGGGGAATAATACCCTCCCCAAGGATCTGTGGCTGAGTGCGTTGTCCCCAGGGCCAAACAGAGCTGTCGCAGCTGAGAAACAAATTGGCTCAGCTCTCCCCAAAGAGCTCAGAGCTATGTGGTTATTTCCTATCTTTTTCCCCTTGTATTTTCCTCTTTGCAGTTTGAGTTTTCCCTTTCCACAGGGAGTCTCAGCTGCCTAACCCCCAGCTTTCCCCAGGCCCAGATGGACTGCTGCCTCTTTCCTTTTTCCTTCATCAGCCTAATCACTTCTTCGTAGACTCTCTTGGAGGAAAGAAGGGTTTTGTTCACCCGCCTCTTGGAAGGGCTGCACCCTACCAAGACAGATGGCGGCCTAGCCTATTTTTATCTGTCTCCAGGGAAAAAGTTTCCGCAGCCTATTTTGAAACCTGTTCCACTGATTGACAGCTCTCAAATTAGGAATTTCTTGCTGATATCTGACTTAAAATGTGACAGCTGTCATTGAAACTCATTTCCTTTTCTTCCTTTGGAAGGAGAGAGATCCTCGAGGTCATTGGGGCCGACCCCTAATGAAGGAAATGAGACCCACAGATTTCCTGACTCCAGACTAAAATGGAAAATAATTCCTCATCCTCTCATTGAGGATCCCATCAGTTTGGGGTTATGCCTTTGAAAAGCACACGTTTGGGTGCCATTGTGTGAGAATCAATTTAATTTTCTAGGGGAAAACATGTGATTCTGGAGTGGGAATGGAAGATGTAAAATGCAAGGCATTAACTGCCTTACTCTATTTTGTTCTAGTGAGAAAGTTAAATGATGCTCACAGAATTACCTTGTCTCTGTTGGCAGAGAAAATAAAAATAAACTCAGCTCTCAATATACAAAGGCTTCCCCAGTTCGTTTCCCATCCTCTCGTACCAATCCCGTGTCTTTAAAGAAAAAAAAAGGGTTGGTATTTTTCTCTCCTCCATCAATGGGATCCTCCATACGTTAAATATATCTTTTAAAAATATTGTCAGGAGACTGAAACTCTGATGAAGGCTCCCTTTTGCCTCGGCTTTCTGCTCCTGCAGACTTCTTTTGACATGAGGCCCTGTGCTGCTTTCCCTTGACAGATTGCATCTTGATGGCATAAAGCTCTGGTGGAAAGCTAATGATGTCGGTTCAGTTTCAGTGCCTAGAATCTTGTTATGTGGGATAGAAATCCAGCGTTCTATGCAAATTAACAGAAATGTATTAGACTGACTATCAAGGGGTCCTGGGAAGAGATCTCACTCCTCCTTGATAGTTAGTACTTGTGTCTTTTCTCAATAAAACATCACCTGAGACATTTCTTCTTGCAGAGATGGCATCACGTGCCAAGACCTGTGACCAAAGCTGAGGTGGCATCTGGGGCATTCTTCATCTCTTGGTCCATGCTTCAGGCTATGAGTAGTCAGTGTGCAGCTCATGCTTACAAGGGTTAGCATGTCAGTCTCTGGAAATTTGGCTAAAATTCCATGCACTTTGTCTGTTTGAGAGACGTTTAATGGGTCTATTTTATAAAATCCCAGGTCAAACTTCTATGCTACCCAGTTACATTGGACTGAGGGAATATAAACTCATTTTGCTATTGGCCTAAGAGAAACAGGCAGGTATGGTGGGGACACCTTCTTATCTGGGCAACTGGACCAGTAGTTGGTCAGTCAGTCCCAAAAGTCAGTTACAGCAGAGAATCTTAAAAAAAAAAAACAAAAAGATACCATCCCTAAGCATTTTATTTAAACTTCAAAATAAATAAATGTATATATATTTACAAATCTTTTGATGTGGACCAGGGCTTTTTCTTAGAGTGAAGTTCTCCTGAGTAGAGTTCTGTTGACTTTCTTTCATAAACTGCACACTTAACACATTGTCTGTGATTTCCAGTTTGTCTCTTTAAGTAAAGTGAGTTCTTTAATACACTTGAGAAATAAAATGCATAATGTTTCTAGATTTTTTTAATTCCACCAATACAATTTTTTACCGTTGTCTTGCCCACACCTAATTCATCGGCAATTTTTTTTAGCAACTTGCCTTTATCAAGTTTTTCCAAGGCATTCAATTTGTTTTTAATAGAAACACCTTTTTTTACTCATATTTAATCACTTTATATAATACATAATTAAAATAATATATGTTATGAACAGACTACTGACCCTGGGGAAGCACCCAGCCTGGCTGATGGGGCAGAAGGGAGCAGATACACAGGAAAAAGGCCTACTACTAACAACCCAGCCAGTGTAGTGTAGAGAGCAGTTGAAGTATGTCACATAAGCTGGCAAGTTGGTTAAGAGAGCATCTTCTGTATATATCTCTCCTTTTTGCATCCATTGCTTGATATATGGAATTTTATCTTAGCACCTATAATCGTAATTCCTCTATTAGACTATAAGCTTAGGGAGGACAGGGCCCATGTCTTATTTATCTGTATATCTCTAGTTGCCTAATATAATGCCTGGCCCATAGTAGTTGCTTAAAAGTGTAAATTGTCTTATTGATTCTACATGTGTGTATGTATGTGTATATACACACACATATTTAGTGTAGTGCTGTACACATAGTTGGTGCCAGACAGCTCTTTCTCAGTAAATGGATCTATATGTGTATCACTGCACATAATGTACTCAAAATTCAAATAAGAACCTTTAGAAGGTCTATTGTTCAGATTTTTTTTCACACTTGTTCCTTCCGTTTGCAGGAGAGACTGAAATTGACTGTGGAGCGTTTACCCTCAGGTTAGAATGACATGTCTTTTAGGAAAGTATTTTCTTTCTTTTTAAAATTAATTTATTAATTTATTTTTTGGCTGTGTTCGGTCTTCATTGCTGTGTGTGGGCTTCAGTAGTTGCAGTGCGTGGGCTCCGTAGTTGTGGCACGGGGGCTCTCGAGCACAGCAGGCTCAGTAGTTGTGGCGCACGGGCTTAGTTGGTCTGCGACACGTGGGATCTTCCTGGACCAGGTCTCGAACCCGTGTCCCCTGCATTGGGGTGTATTCTTAACCACCTTTCCACCAGGGAAGTCCCTAGGAAGAGACTTCTTATTTCTTAATAATAGCTATACTTCATTCTTAGAATAATAAAAATAATATCAATAATAATTAGTATTTACTGAGTACTTACTATGTGTCAGGCACTGTGCTAAATGTATATTATCTCAGTTAATCTCCACAACCCTGAAAGGAGACACAACAAAGAATGTTGTGTTATTATTCCTACTTACAGATGAGGAACGTTTGGAAGGCCTAATCTAGGAACAGTTGAGTGATGAGTACCGTTTGTTTTCAGAGTGCTGCTTCTTATTTTAGGGGTTTGGTCCCTCTAGGTGGGGTGAAAGGAGCCCTTGAATCTAAAGAGAAGGCCTAGAGGGAGAAGCTGTACTTGCTTTTGGCTTTCTGGGAGCCAGGGTAGTCACTCTCTGGACTCCAGAGAATAAAAAGGATCCTTGTGACTGCACGTTGCTCAGAGTGTTTGAACGGCTCCTGACAGGTGGTAAGGAAAAGCCAAGGTGGCACTGAGAACAAGCTACTGCAGGACATTGGATCCTGCCTGTCACTTCCCTCCCAGGCCTCTCACTTGTCGGCGGGCTCTTCTGAACTCCTGCTCTGCTGGTCTGGATGTGTGGGAACAAGCTGCTTGCAGGTGCCAATACAAACAGCAGTGTGGGTCCCGGGAGCCTGGGCTGGGAGCTGGGCAGAGGGTGGAAGGGCTCGGTTTTGGAGCAGTGATGATGGAAGTAATTTTCCCAGCTGTTGGCATGAGACTACTTCTGAGCTGAATTTAA
>RJWK010029435.1:0-25257 GCA_004363435.1 Platanista minor
CAGGGAGATCAGCTCAGTGCTTTGTGATCACCTGGATGGGTGGGATGGGGAGGGTGGGAAGGAGGGAGATGCAGGAGGGAGGAGATGTGGGAACATATGTGTATGTATAATTGATTCACTTTGTTATAAAGCAGAGACTGACACCATTGTAAAGCAATTATACTCCAATAAAGATGTTAAAAAAAAAAAAAAAAAAAAGTAAGTACAAAAGATGAAATGAAGCTCTGAAAATGGGCTTCTTGTTTAGTGGACTTGAGGTACTACTAAAATCAATATGCTTTTCATGACTTAGCTGCTCCAAATCCTCCTTGTTCTTTAGAAAATGGAAACATGAAAACATGAAATACAAGACTTCCACTGTAATTACTACAGATAATAGAAAATAGAAAAGGCTCCTTTGACCTGTGAGGTTTTTTTTTTTTTTTTTTTTTTTTTTTGTGAGTGGACTGCTAAAAAAAAGCTTGCCTTCAAACCCAGTTCGGGAAAGACCCATAGGGAGCTACCTCTTTGAATACAATAGGATCACCTCCATTATCCTCCTAATTATCCTCTGTGAATATGGGAGGTTCAGTCACCTTGTCTGTAGGATCTAGTTTTTCAAGATGATTCTCTATTTGGTGTTTGAAAAATAGGAAAAAGCAGCTTATTTCTGTTATTACTCCTGTTTTATTGGTAGTTTTTGATACAGCAAGTCATTGCAGCTCATTTCTAACACACACTCACATAGCTTGTCATTGTTAATACTGTGTGAGGGTAGGACAAAACATGATTTTGCATGGCAACATCACCTTATTCACAATGGCTGAGTTATTAACTCTATTATTTTTCTCCCTCCAAACAATGACACTATGGTGAAGCAAAAGATGATCCAGTCCCCAATGTGGTAAAAAGTACCAAGAAATCTTAAGTGTCTCATTCCTAAGGGCAAAGTTCAATCCATTATGACCCCACTTGTTCCTTGGACACATTTGCTTTAAGTTAGAAACAAGACACTGGGTCTCAGGGCAAAGAACCATTCAAGGGAACAATTCAAATAGATGAGGTTAAAGTAGTCTTCTATTTACTCTAAACCACATTATTAAAGAACAATAAACCTAGCGAAAATAGGGCTTTGTGCCTGTATGTACAAACACACAGAATTCATAGAGACATGGAAACATGCTTGATTGCTTTCTAGGTACCAGGCACTATTTTCCAAGTACCATCTCCTCACAAAAGGTTTACGAAGTAAATGTTGTCCCTGTCACCCATGATAAGCAACAGGGAAACATGCACAGAATGGTTAATTGTCAAGGTCTTGAACTCCGTCTACCCCAGAGCTCAAACTCCTAACCACCATGCTATGCTGCCTTCCCATGTCAACAATGATTAGAATTTAAGACATTATGACAGAGCAAAGTAAACTTTTTTCAAGTTTTGGTATCTTAAATTGAAAAATGCCAAATATTCTCACCAGGGGGAGGTGGGTAAGGGCAAGTGGAATAAAAGACAGACTTACTTTTTCTAAAACAGAATGTGGCTGGACAGTTATTTGTTACTTAAATTCCTGTTGAACTTGTCCTGAACACACAAAATTGCCTGCAAGCTGAAAAACCATCTGTCTTCTTCTTTTTTAATGACTTTGCCAGCATGAGATTTTCCAACGTTTGTGCAGAATTCCTGAGAGTCTTACAGACACATGCTAAGAAATCCCATGGGTTACATTTGGAACACCAGCTAATATTTCATGTTCTGATTACTGTGGAGAGAGCAAAAGCCGTTTTCATTGTGTTAGAAGAAAGGAAGATTAAAAAAAAAAAAAAAACACCATAAGCTTTTGGAGTCTCATGTAAAATCAAGTCTACTTGACCTACATGCTCTAAAATTGGGTGCAAACATGAAGTCTTGAATCTTTGGTTTCAACTATTAGAAAAATATTATGACAAATGACTTGGTATTTTCATACAGTTTTCCTGGCGTAAACCATAACACTGTCAGGTAAGCTGGTTTCTGTGATTTAGTCTCTCTTTGACCTATTTCTTATGGCATTATCAAACAAACACTTCTTATTCTCAGAAATGTGCATTAGAGATATGACAGGACTTTATTATATTTATTATAAGGGAAGGGTTCTTGGCTATTTGGATTGAACCTAATTATAAATACTCATAGAAATTTACACACAGGTCCATAAAAACAAATGATAATTGCAGTCAAGTTTTACTTTACTGTGTTTATATTTTTGTGTTTGTGAGTCTATCCAGCATTAGGAAGCAAACACATGTAAGAAGAGGCTGGCTTAAGATAAGAAAATAGAATCCCGTAACAGATGGCATCCAATCTGGGACTTGTTACCTGTGGTGGAGGCGATCAGGAGTATGCTCAGACCCCCAGCTAGTGCCCCCTGCCCTCTGGATGGTCCTGACAGAGGTCACAGAAGCAAGCCCAACCTTTCCACTGCATATGTATGGATACACATGTTTTGGGGTAGATAAACACACTTATAATGTAAACCCAGATATTTATATATAAATGGGTGAGCAATCATTTATACCAAATCCTCTATGATATAATCAATGCAGATGGCTGTGTGTGAATACATTTTATTTACAATGGAGGACAGTGCGTTAACTAATAGTGTCTGCTATATTTTAGAATGTAATAAAGATGGTGTCAGCATCAAAAAAAATGAAAGAAATTCAGTCTGCATGGGATCATACAAAAACTGTATTATATCAGACCTAGGGACACATACAGATAGAAAGTGAGACGATGGAAAAAGATATTCCATGCAAATGGAAATCAAAAGAAAGCTGGAGCAGCAATTCTCTTATCAGACAAAATAGACTTTAAAATAAAGACTATTACAAGAGACAAAGAAGGACGCTACATAATGATCAAGGGGTTGATCCAAGAAGAAGATATAACAATTGTAAATATTTATGCACCCAATATAGGAGCACCTCAATACATAAGGCAAATACTAACAGCCATAAAAGGGGAGATCGACAGTAACACAATCAGAGTGGGGGACTTAACACCCCACTTTCACCAATGGACAGATCATCCAAAATAAAAATAAATAAGGAAACACAAACGTTAAATAATACACTAAACAAGATGGACTTAATTGATATTTATAGGACTTTCCATCCAAAACCAACAGAATACACTTTCTTCTGAAGTGCTCAAGGAACATTCTCCAGGATAGATCATATCTTGGGTCACAAATCAAGCCTTGGTAAATTTAAGAAAATTGAAATTGTATCAAGTACTTTTTCTGACCACAACGCTATGAGACTAGATATCAATTACAGGAAAAGATTTCTAAAAAATACAAACACATGGAGGCTAAACAATACACTACTAAATAACCAAGAGATCACTGAAGAAATCAAAGAGGAAATCAAAAAAATACCTAGAACCAAATGACAACGAAAACACAACGACCCAAAACCTATGGGATGCAGCAAGAGCAGTTGTAAGAGGGAAGTTTATAGCAATATAATCCTATCTCGAGAAACAAGAAACATCGCAAATAAACAACCTAACCTTACACCTAAAGCAATTAGAGAAAGAAGAACAAAAATCCCCCGATTTTAGGAGTAGGAAAGAAATCATAAAGATCAGATCAGAAATAAATGAAAAAGAAATGAAGGAAACAATAGCAAAGATCAATAAAACTAAAAACTGGTTATTTGAGTAGATAAACAAAATTGATAAACCATTAGCCAGACTCATCAAGAAAAAAAGGGAGAAGACACCAATCAACAGAATTAGAAATGAAAAAGGAGAAGTAACAACTGACACCGCAGAAATACAAAGGATCATGAGAGATTACTACAAGCAACTCTATGCCAATAAAATGGACAACCTGGAAGAAATGGACAATTTCTTAGAAAAGCACAACCTTCTGAGACTGAACCAGGAAGAAAGAGAAAATATAAACAGACCAATCACCAATCACAAGCACTGAAATTGAGACTGTGATTAAAAATCTTCCAACAAACAAAAGCCCAGGACCAGATGGCTTCACAGGCGAATTCTATTAAACATTTAGAGAAGAGCTAACACCTATCCTTCTCAAACTCTTCCAAAATATAGCAGAGAGAGGAACACTCCCAAACTCATTCTATGAGGCCACCATCACCCTGATAACAAAACCAGACAAAGATGTCACAAAGAAAGAAAACTACAGGCCAATATCACTGATGAACATAAATGTAAAAATACTCAACAAAATATTAACAAACAGAATCCAACGGCACATTAAAAGGATCATACACCATGATCAAGTGGGGTTTAACCCAGGAACGCAAGGATTCTTCACTACACGCAAATCAATCAATGTGATACACCATATTAACAAATTGAAGGAGAAAAACCATATGATCATCTCAATAGATGCAGTAAAAGCTTTTGACAAAATTCAACACCCATTTATGATAAAAATCCTCCAGAAAGGAGGCATGGAGGGAACTTACTGCAACAGAATAAAGGCCATATATGATAAACCCACAGCCAACTTCATTCTCAATGGTGAAAAACTGAAACCATTTCCTCTAAGATCAGGAACAAGACAAGGTTGCCCACTTGAATAAGTTGCTCACCACTCTTATTCAACAGAGTCTTGGAAGTTTTAGCTACAGCAATCAGAGAAGAAAAGGAAATAAAAGGAATACAAATCGGAAAAGAAGAAGTAAAGCTGTCACTGTTTGCAGATGACATGATACTATACAAAGAGAATCCTAATGATGCTACCAGAAAACTACTAGAGCTAATCAATGAATTTGGTACAGTAGCAGGATACAAAATTAATGCACAAAAATCTCTTGCATTCCTATACACTAATGATGAAAAATCTGAAAGAGAAATTAAGGAAACACTCCCATTTACCACTGCAACAAAAAGAATAAAATACCTAGGAATAAACCTACCTAAGGAGACAAAAGACCTGTCTGCAGAAAACTATAAGACACTGATGAAAGAAATTAAAGAAGATACAAGCAGATGGAGAGATATACCATGTCCTTGGATTGGAAAAATCAACACTGTGAAAATGACTCTACTACCCAAAGCAATCTACAGATTCAATGCAATCCCTATCAAACTACCAATGGCATTTTTCACAGAACTAGAACAAAAAATGTCACAATTTGTATAGAAACACAAAAGACCCCGAATAGCCAAAGCAATCTTGAGAAGGAAAAACAGAGCTGGAGGAGTTAGGCTCCCAGATTTCAGACTATACTACAAAGCTACAGTAATCAAGACAGTATGGTTCTAGCACAAAAACAGAAATATAGATCAATGGAACAGGATAGAAAGCCCAGGGATAAACCCATGCACTTATGATTACCTTTTTTTTGATAAAGGAGGCAGGACTGTACACTGGAGAAAGGAAATCCTCTTCAATAAGTGGTGCTGGGAAAACTGGACAGCTACATGTAACAGAATGAAATTAGAACACTCCCTAACACCATACACAAAAATAAACTCAAAATGGATGAAAGAGCTACATGTAAGGCCAGACACTATAAAACTCTTAGAGGAAAACACAGGCAGAACACTCTATGACATAAATCACAGCAAGATCCTTTTTGACCTACCTCCTAGAGAAATGGAAATAAGAACAAAAATAAACAAATGGGATGTAATGAAACTTCAAAGCTTTTGCACAGCAAAGGAAACCATACACAAGATGAAAAGACAACCCTCAGAATGGGAGAAAATATTTGTAAACAAAGCAACTGACAAAGGATTAATCTCCAAAATTTACAAGCAGCTCATGCAGCTCAATATCAAGAAAACAAACAACCCAATCCAAAAATGGGCAGAAGACCTAAACAGACATTTCTCCAAAGAAGATATACAGATTGCCAACAAACACATGAAAGGATGCTCAACATCACTAATCATTAGAGAAATGCAAATCAAAACTGCAATGAGTTATCACCTCACACCAGTCAGAATGGTCATCATCAAAAAATCTACAAACAATAAATGCTTGAGAGGATGTGGAGAAAAGGGAACCCTTTTGCACTGTTGGTGGGAATGTAAATGGATACAGCCACTATGGAGAACAATATGGAGGTTCCTTAAAAAACGAAAAATGGAACTACCATACGACCCAGCAACCCCACTACCGGGCATATACCCTGAGAAAACCAAATTCAAAAAGAGTCATGTACCACAATGTTCACTGCAGCTCTATTTACAATAGCCAGGACATGGAAGCAACCTGAGTGTCCATCGACAGATAAATGGATAAAGAAGATGTGGCACATATATACAATGGATTATTACTCAGACATAAAAAGAAACGAAATTGAGTTATTTGTAGTGAGGTGGATGGACCTAGAGTCTGTCCTACAGAGTGAAGGAAGTCAGAAAGAGAAAAACAAATACCGTATGCTAACACACACACACATATATATATATATATATAGATTCCATATATATATGGAATCTAAAAGAAAAAAAATGGTTCTGAAGAACCCAGGGGCAGGATATGAATAAAGACGCAGATGTAGAAAATGGACTTGAGGACACGGGGAGAGGGAAGGGTAAGCTGGGATGAAGTGAGCGAGTGGCATGGACATATATACACTCCCAAATGTAAAACAGATAGCTAGTGGGAAGCAGCTGCATAGCACAGGGAGATCAGCTCGGTGCTGTCACCACCTAGAGGGGTGGGATAGGGAGGGTGGGAGGAAGACGCAAGAGGGAGGAGATATGGGGATATATATATATGCGTCTAGCTGATTCACTTTGTTATAAAGCAGAAAGTAACACACCGCTGTAAAGCAATTATACTCCAATAAAGATGTTACAAAAACTGTAGTATAGAGTTATCAGTCATGATGGTGCTTTTCCTGGTTTGATAAGACCTACCCTTGAAAGAAGGTGATGGCCAGTGTTGTCCAAGATGTTGTCCTCTCCTACCTGGAGAGGTAAGGGTTAAGGGTACAGGGGCTGGAGCTGGACTACAGGGTTCCAATCCAGGCTCTGCTTCTCTTAGGGAAGCTACTAATGTCTTTGTGCTTTAATTCCTTCTTGCGTAAAATGGGTTAGTAATAGTTACCCACAGGCTTCTGGTTTTCTTCTCGTCACGTAAAGATTTTAGCACTTCACTCATTATTCTTTCCTGTATTCATTTTGTTGTTTTTAATGTCCATGTAGATTATCCCTGTAACACTCCAGCCTCTTATTTTCTTGTCCTCCTCCCTATTTCAATTACACACTTGCATGTTTGGAAATATAAATAAATATTATGCTTTGTTTGTAAAAATAGAATGTGCCATTTCATTAGAAGTGTATAAAAAGACTTATTCAACAAGTATACTTTTAGTATCTTGAGACAGCAATAATAAAAAGGAAAGAATTGTGCAGTTTTTATGCTTCTGCAACCACAAGAGAAGAAAAATTGATGTGCAGTTTGGGAAGATTCATACAGAGGAAAATCTCTGAAATAATGATGAAATGGTTTGTATGGCAGATTATATTGAACTGGGAGATTTCTCAAGATCATCTTGGTCACTGCTCATGCTGGTCATTCCTCTTGCTCTCCTCAGCAGAGAGATCAGTGAAGAAAACTAGGTATTTGTACATCAGTTTTCTCTGCTGTTCTCTCTATTGCAGGCTGCTGTTGCCTGGAAAGACGCTCTAGGGAGCAGGGTAGGAGAGTCAACCATCAAAATAGACTTCTTTTTGTATTGTTGAGTAAGCGCAGAAAAATCCAGTTGGGATGTATGGAAAAATATTGCCACAAGAGGAAATTAAAACATATGCCAAGAACATAGGAGACACCAGATTTCTGAAATAGATTTTTTTTTACAAAACCAAAATGACAGCATAGTTTCTCCATGTTCTCAATAAGAAAAATTACCTATAATAAAAGTACAGCTCATTATAGAGATAGTAAAATAAAAATTGAGAATAGCTGGAATGGAAAGTGTTAGCAAAGGTTTAAAACAAGGCAAAAATATAAATGCGCGATATTTTAAAGAACAGGTTTTATGTAACAGAAATTGAATTAATGAATTAAAAAACACATTTCTGGACCAGTCACAGAAAGGAGAGAAAGAAGATAAGTAGATGACAGTTATAAGATAGGATATAAGATATTGGATAGTGCTTCCCTGGTGGCGCAGTGGTTGAGAGTCTGCCTGCTGATGCAGAGGATGCGGGTTCGTGCCCCGGTCGGGGAAGATCCCACATGCCACGGAGCGCCTGGGGCCGTGAGCCATGGCTGCTGAGCCTGCGCGTCCGGAGCCTGTGCTCCGCAACGGGAGAGGCCACAACAGTGAGAGGCCCGCGTACCGCAAAAAAAAAAAAAAAAAATTATAAATTGATTAGGATATATATGACATATCCTAATCAATTTATAAGAAAAAATAGAACTGAGGGGAAAATGTAATAAATATAGAGAGGAAAAAAAGGATTGCATGCTGAAAGAAACATGATCATCTGATTTTTTCAATATATGAATATATATATTCTTTTCCTACATTCTCTTCCATTAGCTTATTACAAGATACTGAGTGCCTTGTGCTACGCAGTAGCACTATTATCACCTGATTTTTTAGAAGACTCACCGAGGTTGAAGACTAAAGAAAAGATTCACACCTGGTCATAATCAGTTGCCCACTTTACTAGATTCCTATTTTTAAAAATAAGTTATTTACAAAATAGTGCAAGTAAAGTGACAGCATGCTTTTTCATAGCTATTTAACAAACCAGAAAAATAATGATGTGATACCTACAAATGCTGAGTGAAAACAAATTTTAAATCAATACATCCATGCCAATCACATATACTTAACTCATTAAACTCAGCTCGTATGTGCAGTCCTTGAAAATATTATTTGAAGTCTGAGCCACCGAGAAATGAGTCAAAATTACGAATATAATGGTAGGAAACAGATAAGGAAATCATATGACCTGGAAATCATAAAAGTCAGTTTTATTTGTAAATATTATGGGAAAATTGAATGCTCAAGAATAGCAATCTTTAAAAAAATCATTTATGTTGTTATCAAAGTGATATAGTTTACACCCCTAGGTAAAACCAATTAATGCCATTTCAGGTGTAGGTTTAGGAAATGGAAGAGGAATCAGATAAACTATTTTCTATGAAAGAGAAATATTCCATTTGATGGCATATAAATTTTGATTTAAAAATTTGTTAGGAATGTGTAAATAAAACTCACCTTAGTAGAGGTACAAACATGATGGAGACCTTCAATTAGCAAACAAAATACAGTATATCTAACAAGAAAATCAATTAGCTATATAGCAAGAAAATATTCTTTGTCTTTGTGTGTGTGTGTGTTTTTACTATCCCTCCTGTGCTTCATTGGGCTTCTTCATCTGTGGGTTTGCTTCTTTCATAGGTCTGAAAAATTCTCAGTTTTTTATCTCTTCAAATATTTCCACTGATCCATTTGACTTTTTTAAAAAAACTTCTGGGATTCTTTGATATGTTGCTTTTTTTTTTTTTTTTTTGATGTTCTCACTCCTTCCTCCATGTCTCCTAACCTTTTTTTCTTAGAGATCACAATATTTATTCAGCCTTCTATTGTAAATGAGCTTTTTAGGTAAACCTCTCTTTTATATTTTCTATCTCTTTGTCCATCTGTCCTGTATTTTGGAAAATTTGTTCAGATCCATTCTCTAGTGCATTAACTCTCTCTTTTTAATTTGCTTTGTTTTAATTCCTGTTTATTGTCAAATAATTTTATTTCATAATGCAAATAAAACCCAACAGTTTATTAAGAATAACCTTTTATTTTTGTCAATTTAATCATTTTTTAAAATGAACTGTTTCTTATACTTCTAGGAATATCTCCTCATCTCCACCTCTGCCCCCAACTAAAATATTGGAATTTTTGTTGGAATACTTGGAATATGATTTTATTTGTTTTTAGTTATTTTTGGTTTTTATTTTACAAGGATACCCTCCATCTGTGTACACAGTAAAGTTAGAATAGGACAAAATAATATTTCAGAACTTTTGGCTCCTGAGATTACTTAAAAATTACTGACCTTCTAGTAATAGGTAAAATAATTTAAATATAATTTTAACATATATGGAGTTTTCCACTTAAAAAATACTCTTAAGTAAAAAGATGCAGAAACTTGTTGTTATTACAGGTTGATTATATCCCCCCAAAGATATGTTGGTGTACTAACCCTTAGTATCACATAAGAATGTGATCTTATTTGGAAGTATGGTCTTTACAGAGGTAATCAAGTCAAATCATTAGGGTAGACCCTAATCCAGTATTATCAAAGGATCAGAACAGAGTTTGATGTATTTTTATTCTTTCTCTCCAGTTTTATTGAGATCTAATTGACAAAATTGTATGTATTTAAAGTGTACATGTGATGATTTGATGTATGTATACGTTGTGAAATGATCACCACAATTAGGTAATCAGGGTAGTTAACACATCCATCACCTCACAGTTACCTTTTTTCCCGTGTAATGAATCACTTAATGTTTACTCTCTCGGCAAATTTCCAGTACAAAATACAGCATTATTAACTATAGTCACTATGACTTCTATTAGATGTCCAGAGCTTATTCATCTTATAACTGAAGGCTTATACTCTTTAACCAACATCTCCCATACCATTCCATCACTGGTATCTACCATTCTGCTCTCTGTGTCTTTGAGTTTGACTTTTTTTTTTTTAAAGATTCCCTATATAAGTGAGATCATATAGTATTTGTCTTTCTCTTTCTGGCTAATTTCACTTAGCATCATGTCCTCTAGGTTTATCTACATTGTTGCAAATAGC
This sequence comes from Platanista minor, assembly GCA_004363435.1. NCBI lineage: Eukaryota > Metazoa > Chordata > Mammalia > Artiodactyla > Platanistidae > Platanista > Platanista minor. The sequence goes on from RJWK010029435.1 coordinate 10,786, forward strand.
AGGATTTCCTGTGGCTGAATAATATTCCACTGTACAGACATATGCCACATCTTCTTTAGTCAGTGGACACTGAGGTTGTTTCCATGGTTTGGCTTTTGTGAAACACACTGCTATGAATAGTGCAGATATCTACTCAAGACCCTACTTTTACTCTTTTTAGCAACTGTACAAGATCGGGATGTAGCTACCAGGAGAGCCTCCACTCCAGGAGAAGCAATATTAGGTGAACCAGGTTGGCGGTGAAGTGTGAGTCCTTTTACTTCCCTTCCTCAGAAGCTTCCCCGTGCTACATGGTATACGGCTGGTGTTCTTCTCTGTCCTCTCAGGTCCTCCTCCTGCTCTGAAATTCCAATCCTCTCAATGTTTTCTCTTCTGGACTCCCCGATTCTGTAAATTATGTTTATTCCTGATCAAATGCAACGTGAAGAACAAAATACTCTCTCCAATCCCTTCCAGCTCTATGGTAGAATGTTCCAAAGAATGAAAAGTTCAGTGTTCTGACTCAGTGCTTCTCAAAGGGGTGTGATTGGAATTTGGGTGCCATGATTCTTTGCATCTGTGGAGCCACTAGATGTCAATCGTGCTCCTGAGCAACTGACACCATGAAAAAAAAACAGACACGAAGATTTCTACGTGCCCTTTGGGGTCAATACCATTCCCAGGTGAGAATTACTGTTGTAAAATGTATCAAAATCAGTTGAGTTTGGTAGTGTCACTTCCTAATTCAAGGAGTGGATGTTACTGTGTGTGTGCACCATCCTGGTGGTCTGAGGAGTGGCTGAGTTGTTTGGGAGGGAAAGGAAGTACTACGAGGAAGCAAGATACGTTCCTATGACCTGTGGTCAAATTGCTAATGTGTTCATATTATAGGAAACATACAAATAAGACATGAAGCATTCTCACATCCCTCCCTCATCTCAAGCTAATAGGAGGAAGAAGTCTTTTTTGACTGGGAACGCTATGTAGACTTGGAGGAATACAGTGAGAGGCTGCAGGTAGGATACACAAAGGTAGAAGGCTAACGGGGGGTCAGGAAGCAATTGTAAAGTCAGAGTTTTGGAGGTTTGAGAGGTGAGTGTGGAAGCAACGGCGTCCGGAGCAGCTGCTGTGCCTGGGAAGCTGGGGGCGGGGCTGAGATAAGGGGGACGATTTACGTATACTCCTCCCACCTCGACAGACTTTGGTAGAGAAACTGAATAAAACACTGAAACGCTTCCAATTTCCTCTTGATTGATGTGTGTGATTTGATGTATGCGTTTGGAGGAGATGGGCAAAAAGCTGCACCGACTCAGCTTCCAGGATATTTGACAAGCAAGTGATTGTTATTAGGAACACTAATACTATTTTCCTCAGAATTATTTATATTGTTGAAGACATGTCTTTCAAATTTAGAAAATGTCATATTAAGGCCATTATGTTTTTTTTAGTTGGATGTCCACTCAAATAAAAAAAATATATCAGGAAAAATTTCATTGGGGCACTTTCTATACAGACAATAAAATATATCCATTTGGCAGGATAATAATAATGATTATTATTGTTACTGACCTATGAAAAATGACTTTGAAGTTGGCTTGACCATTTCAGAAAAATAACTATTTTAGATTCCCTGAAATGAAAGCAGATCTAGCACTTTTATTGTATGTGCTATTTCTATATATCATGAAGAAATATTTCACTTACCTGCTATAAAGTTAAATATTTAAAATTATGATGTGGCATTTACTAAGATATAAGTAGGCATTGTCTTAACATAAAATATTCAGAAATATTTCCTGACAAAGGCCCTAGTATTTTATGAATATTAAAATATTCATTTTATTTTTCACATTAAGGTGCTGGCTTTTGTCTCTCACTGTAGGTACTGTTGTGATTGATTTAGTAATATGCATAGAAATGGCATTAATAATTCCTCTAGCATAATGCAAGGTGGTTATAGAACCAGGATCAAAATATGTTGTGTTATGTGGCATTTAGAATGGGAATATTTAGCTCAGATTATATTGAAAATTAAACTATTAGTTTACAAACTGATTGATATTAAGGACCCCTTTTTGTATTTTGGTTACATTACTGAAATTTAGTTCAAAATGTATACACCTGGAGACTGAGCTTCATCATCGTTTACCCCAGTGCGCTGGCAGGTGCCTTTTAGTGACACACTCCTCAATGACATGCTCCTCAATCACTGTGGCTTAGATGTTATGTAAAGTAATAAAGAGACTTTTGTATTTTCATGTAAAGGGACAGTATCACAATAAATATATTGGGTTCTGAGAAAGAAGGCATTTGTCTTTAATTTGCATAACACTTCTGAGCTCTGTCTGGGAGAAAATAAACAGCTTTTCAGAGAGCAATAGTTTTGCCTTGTTACATTCACACCCTGTCCAAACAGGTCTGTTAAATCACTGGGCAGGAACACCCTGCAGGAGGAAGTGGCAGCAGCATGCTGTGGTTTCATAACATTGAAATTCTATCTTTTCTGTCAAATGTCAGGGGTGATACAGCATGGAATGAAGCCTGCCTACAGCTGGTGAAAAGGGCTTAAGGGGAAAGAAAGAAAACAACTTTAAATAGTATCGATTCCAGAAAACAGAGGACACTGGGAGCCATCCAGCTGCCCACCAGCTGCTCGAAGGTGGGCAATCAGGGGTGACCTGCTTGCAAAGGGAGACACCTGCCAGGTAACAAACAGAGGCAGCGGGACCCAGGTAGAGTGGAGGGAAGATGTGAAATAAACAAGCTGCCCACAGTGCCGTTTCCATTTCAAGTTACCTATTTAAGCAATAAACTAACTTAAGATAACCCCATGCTTGTGCAGAGATCCACAATATTGCCATGGTAAAAGTGGAATTCTAGAAGACTGCCTCTGGAACAAGGAAAATAAATTAGTCTGGAAACTTGAAAACAATTTCAAATCTGGTAAATATCTTTTTCTTCAACTTGCTTAGCTTTTCTCCTGACCTTATTGATGTAACCAATCCTAAAAAGTACATGGCATATACTAGGACACTAATTAGAGACTATCTGTAGTTGTATTTTGAGAAGTAAAATCGATAGTATATTTTCTGAGGCCAAAATTTCATACTGAATTAGCCGTTTAAAGAACATAGATATGATGACTCAGGTGCTAGGACTTTTTGTGTAGTGAAACATTTAAAAATATTTTCTTATGGTTTATTTCCATAAAGTTTAAATCCAGTATCTTAAAGGTAATTATAAAACAAATTCCTATCAAATGTTTTCTTGTCATTGAAAAGGGCATAAAATCCAGAAATTCATAGTATTTTTTCTTAACTTTTAATTTTATATTGGAGCATAGCCAATTAACAATGTTGTGATAGTTACAGCAAAGCGACTCAGCCATACATATACATGTATCCATTCTCCCCCCAATACTACTATTTTACACATGAGGAAATGGAGATTTATTGCTTCAGAAGATAAAAAAGAGGAGAGGAGGAAGTTGGGAGAAAGCAAAATAATTAAAATGTTAGTAAAAGTTAAGACAGAAAATTGATCAATTGATCATATTGGAAGAGGTGATCTAAGAAGCCCTCTTATACAAGATTTAGGAATAAAATACCATGAAACCAGTTTCAAGAACTAAGCAAAGTTGAGGCAAACCTCCACGTATTTGTGCTGAAGAAAATTAGAATGCCAGAGTCCAGAAGTGGGCTTAGAGATGTATCAACGTGGAAGAAAAATAACTTAATGTGGTGTGAAAAGATAGGTAGTTTATCCTTTTTAGTGGAGCATTTTTTGCCAAAAGAATGTTTTTACCAATTACCCCAGTTCCAATGAACCAGCCTTTGCCACAGATGCAAACCATTCACTACACTTGCCATTGCTGAACCTGATCTTTATCCCCTCCCAATTATTCTCCTCGCTGCGTTGACGGTTCAGCAGTAAGAACTGTGGAGATAAATAAACTATCTGAGTCGACTATGAACTGGCATTGTGTTCCTCTTCTCTGTATATACAGCCAGGAGATACAGTGTCACGTTGGGCACAAAATTTGAGGAGAGAGTGTTCTAAATGTAGAGAATGGATTCGTGGAATTGTTGGCTTTACTCACAGCCCTGTAGACTGGATAAGTCCCAGAGAAGTTAGAGGGAGATGGTCTTTCGTTAGTGCTATCCTTGGCTATGGAGTTCCTAGAATCCTGTGAATCCTTTGGGGATTTCTCAATCATTACTTTTGTTACATGGGCCATGATTTAAAAATCCATCCTCTAAAGTAGTGTGATGGAAATCAGTTGGTGGGTTTTCAAGAATGCCAATGCTGTATGACCATAAACGTTGTAAAACCTAAGTTTTGGTTGACAAGGAAGGGGGGTTATTTGATTAAAATGTTGTGCATTGTTAAGTAAGACATCTTAAACATCATTTCTTACTCATTTCAATATTATGAACAACCAAGGGATTTTTCTCCCTTTATAAACTTTTCTCCATTATATACGTTTTAAAATTAAATAATGTTAATAGCAAAATTCTTCTTAAAATTAAAATAAAGCAATGATGACAAATACTATAATAAAAACTAGGGCAAGATCAGGGCTTAAATCTCATGTGGCTCTCAAAAACACATGACAAATCCAGATGAACCTTTTTTTAATGATCATTAAATTATAGTAAAAAATAAAGATTTTCATAATCAACTGATGTTGTTGAAGGAATCCAGTTAGAGACACCTTCACATGAAAGATATTACATGGTTCTCACATCAGAGATTTATTTTTCAGTGTTTTGCATCAGTGTAACATATGCAGTTGAAGATCATGATGGACGATGAAGTTAATTTTTACTGGCTTTTATAACTTGATAGTCTAGGATACAGAGAATGGATATACCTTCAAAGACTTTTATAGAAGGTATAAAATTTTGTGGACTGGCCACGCAAAAATGAAAGCATCCTCCAAGGCTAGGGAGGAGATGGGAGAGGCAGCCCTGAGAACAGAGGGAACCTGTTTCCTGGTCCTCACAGAGCCACGAGAGGAAGCAGGATGCCAGGAAAAAAAGTCCATGTGGTATTGTCCACAGACCCTCCCAGGCTGCCTCACCAAAGTTTTCTGTGCTGTAAGAGCATCACCAAGAGCTAGACCCTACAGGGGACAGCTCTTGGCTCATCTATGGACCAATGACTGTGGACCGCATGGTCTGACTGTCCCCTCCTGGCATGACATAAGACCTTCGGACCGTGCCCCAATCCTGTGGGGTGGGGACCAGGAACTACGGAAGCTAGAGTCAGAAATTAACTTGAACTATAGAAAATAAACTTATGTATGCCACAGACGTACTTATTAACACAGTGCCATCTAAATATTCTCCTTAGACTAGAAAGGAGTTTGGATGGATGGGCTACCCAGTGGAGTAACACAGACTATTTCCATGAGCTAGTACCTTAGAACATATTCACTTATTTCTAGGAAAATAAAGATGCATCATCTCATGATTGTGTTCCTCTAGATCCCTGAATTCAGAGTCTTAGCTTTCACTATTCCTTAAGGTAAAGGTATAGTTCAAATGGTATTGATTTTAGGTAACATCTCATAGCTTTTTCCCTCTTAAAAACCCAATGTGATATCACGATTATATTATTATTAGAAATGTATTTGGTGTAAGAAAAAAAGTTAATTATTTGTCTGCTGTCCACAAACTGAGAAAAAGTCCGTCTGCTGATTCTTATAATATCTGTTAACATAATTGCCTAAGGAATAGGGGTGACATATGGCTCAGTCTTGTTTCCAAAGAGACTACTGTAAAAAAATTATGAAGCATTTTTAGTAACAATAAGGAAAACTTAGTATAGCTGTGATATGTTTATGTTTAAAGATTGCTCTAAATAATATGCTTTCAAATTATGGGGCTTGACATCTGTATTGGGCAGAATCGATTGGGGAAAACAAAAGCCCAATTTTTTTTTTAACCAGAGATAATTTAACACAGGATATTGGCTAAACAGGAATTGGAGAACTGGAAGACAAAAAGGAACAGGTGAGGTGCCACAGTGACATACACTCCACGAGTGGGTGTTGAAAGTAGAAGAGATTGGGATTATCAGGACCTGGAACTACTGATAAGGAGGTTGAGGTTGAGGAGGTCTGTGAACTGGGGCCGGACATCTGAGCCGGGAGGTTGTCCAGCTGCTGCTGGCGCGTCATGAGCTCAGGAAACACTTTGCCAATCTGGGACCCAGACCTCTAAGGAATGGTGCTGATGGACAGACAGTTTTTGAAACCCCAGGATCTCAGACAAAGGCTCACAGAACTGGGGTCCAGATGTCTGAGGAGAACGAGATGCCTGTAAGCTGGGGTTAGTGTTTCTGCAGAGCGTGATGTAGCTGGTCTGACAGTGAGGAAAACATCTGGAAATAGAACCAGCTGCTATTGGAACCCAGAGCTGCTGCCAAAGGAAAGGATCATTATGGGGGGAAACTGGCAGACAAATAGCACCTAGGGAGCAGAAGCCCCCTTCCTCCTCCTGTCTCCCTCTTCTCTCTAGCAGCCCTGCTGGCACAAACTAACAGCAAGCTAGCCAGCAAAGTGCGGTTTGCACTTTCTCTCCAGCAGCTCCAGAACAGAGGGAAGATTCGAGGGGAAGCACAATAACAGCACCAGCACAAGCCACCATGCTGGATACTCAGGGTTCATGCACAAATGTCCACACACATTTGCAATTCCACACAGTAACAACAGGTGGATTATTTGGCCTAATAATATGAAAGCATCCTTTACACAAATGAAGACCTCTTGCCCTCTCTCCAAAAACAAGTGGGAGACATGAAACCAAAGGGGATTCTATGAAATCTGTATACTTTGAGCAGTTATGTTAAAAGAAATCATGAGGTATTGGTGGCTGCTCCACAATGTGGGCGGGGAGGAACTGGTCTAGGATCCAGGGATTCCCTGGGACATCTCAGAAACTACTACATTGTAAAGGAAAAGTTAATGGAAAACTATAGCAATCAAAACAAGTCAGGGCCGTGGAAGTTTTAGGAAAGAATGAAATGAAACTTCAAGAGTAAAAGTTCTAGTTATTCCAACAGTTAAAGAAACCAGCTAGCTAAGATTCCAGGAGGGGCAAAGGGGACATTAAAGAAGTTAGTCCTCAGTTACAGAAACTAGGACTGTGGCAGCTACTGAGAATCACTGTTTTGTTGCTTGTTGGATACATATGTGTTTGCATATGTACCATGTTCTTGCTTGCTAATTCTTTATGTGTATAGGGGTGCCTATCATCTATCTACCTATCTATCTATCAGTCTATCTATCGTCTATCAATCATCTATCAATCTATCATCTCTATACGAGTACTTTCCTATCTTCTTTCCTCTTGTTAATTTATATAAGGGTTGCAGGTGGTAGGTAACTTTATAATTTAGTCTTTAAGTGAAGAATATTCAGGTGGGACCATGACTGAATTTGAGGAATAATTAACACTGCCCCTGTGACAGATACACTGAATATTATTATAATGAACCAAATTGATATATGTGTTTTAAGAGAGATGAAACCCTAAATCCCCATGAACTTGACTATTAGTTAGGCATGAAAACGATAATACAGATGAATATTTATTGGTGTTGAGTTATTTGTAATATATTCTTGTGACTTTTTTTAATACTTAAAACTTTATGTGAGATTTCCATTTTATTCCACAGGGGTAGAAGACCTGCTTTCTCACTGTAAACAACTGGAAAACTGGACAAATGTGAAATAAACATTTTTTTTCAGACGTTGGAAAGCAGGCAGAAAGGAGACAGATGAGGGGAACCCCACAGTGCCCGACTTTGTGTCTGGAGGCACATTGCCAAACCAATGGAAGAGCAAAACCCAAGCTGAGCACGGTGGGCTCTTTGGGCTGGAGAGGCAAGGATGATTTGGGAGGATGAACAGCTGGAGGTCGTGAGAGAGAGAGTACCAGAGAGGAGGGCTACATGGGGAAAGAGTGCTGACACTTACACAGGTGTCTTTTAAGTCTTGGACTGAATATTCAGCTGTCCCTGTGTTGCTGCAACTCCATGAGGTTGGGAGAGAGGGATTACTGTGGTTCAACCCTTGCTAGACAATTCCCTTAGCCCTGAAGAGCCAGAGTGAAGAAACCTTGCTGACCATGGGGTTATTTATTCCACATTCCCAAGTAAGGGCTGCTCTTGACCCAGGCTGTCATGCTCACAGCAAAGGCTCACCTCCTCTCCTCTGAAGACGTTGTGATGTAATGACATTTAGCACTGACTGACACTTATTCTGGGCCTTGAACTGTTTTGAGCATGTCACATATAATAACCACTCTACCGCAAAACCGTTCTACGAGTTAGACACTTATTATCCCCATTTCAACAAGGAAACGAAGGCACAACTAAGAAGGCCCCACTGTTTTTACAAATGGAGCCAGAATTTGCACCCCACCTCCAGAGATTTTCCCTCTTTGCAACTATTTCTCCTCTGCCTGGAAGTAGATATGACAATGACCATTTCATTGTAATGGGATGATGGTTATTTTAAATTTTCTATAGTTTGCTTATGTGCATTTTTAAATGTTTCTAAAATGAACATGTTCTGATTTTGAAATAATAACATTTATTTTTAGCTAAGAATATGACAACAGTTGTGAACAGTGTACAGAAGTGCAATCATTTTAGAAAGCAATTTGGCAGCATGAACCCAGAACAAAAATAAGACTGTTCCTATCTTAGGTAAGGTTGGATCCCATGTTTTAAAAAATGAATAATATACATAAATTTAAAAACTGAGAAGAGGATAGGATTGTGAATTATTTTGATTATTTTAATTTGCTTTCTGTGCATTTACCATATATTGTATAGGAAAAATATAATTAATCTTAATCAGGGAAAATGGTAATTTTAAGTTCCCATTATTTAGCTAGTAAGCTCATTTGTAGAATTTTTAGTAACAGGTATTTAGGACACTATTGTTTATAGTGATGAAACCTCATGAGTAACCTACATGTCCAAAATAAGATTAATTAAACAATGATATAGTTATGTGATGGAATATCATGAAGACATTGTTATCCTATTTTTGAAGACTGTTTAAGGACTTGGAAAATAATTCAGAACATGTTAATAAAAATTAATATATTCAACTGTATATAACCTCTGTTTCCAGTTTTGTAAAAATAAATCACAAAGATAAATACATATTCTTCCACCCACACCCCACTGCTCACACGTAACAGGGAGACACCAAAAATGTTAAAAGTGGTTCTATCTGGATAGTGAAATTAGTGTGATGTTAATTGATTCTTTTTGTTATCTTTCCAAATTTACCACGAGAAAGATGCTTGTTTTTTCTTTCATGAGCAATAGACATGTGTTCCTAATATAGAGCCAAACCATTTGACCCTACTTTTGTACAGTTGTCAGGAATTTAGAATGATACAGAAATATTTTTTCATTTCCTTGGTGCTTACCAGTGAGGTAAGGATGTCACCCTTCTTATGTAACTATAAAAGTTCCAGCTTTATTCTTTGCCAACCATTTTATAATGATGATTTGGGTGTGAGTAAATATAACAACACTGGGGAGAATATGAAGGTTTCTGGTTCATCACAGAATTAACTGAAAAATAAAAGATGTGTATATTTTAGTTATTCAGTATAAAGTTTTATGTAATAATTTTTTTTTTCTTTTGCGGTACGCAGGCCTCTCACTGTTGTGGCCTCTCCCGTTGCAGAGCAACAGGCTCTGGATGCGCAGGCTCAGCGGCCATGGCTCACGGGCCCAGACGCTCCGCGGCATGTGGGATCTTCCCGGACCAGGGCACGAACCCATGTCCCCTGAATCGGCAGGCGGACTCTCAACCACTGCACCACCAGGGAAGCCCTATGTAATAATTTTTAATTCTCCAAGAAAAATAAATCATTAACGTTACCTAGCATTCAATGAGTATAATGAATATGCACAGTTCATATGGTGATGTTTGTAAATAAAAAAGCAAAGCTCACATTTTTATCAGTAATCAGTTATTTTTTTTCCTACATTGTATACGTGCAAAATTGTTTATTACATTAGTCTGCAGAAAGGTCACATTTGATTGCTGTTTTTTAAACCCTTATTGTTTCAGCTACTAGTTCTTTTGGTTTCTTTCCTCGTTTCATTTCAGACAAAACTGGTCACTGATTGCTCCCTCAAAAGCTGGAAACACTTGATAGGCAGACATGCCTATTACTTGGCAGACGATAAGAGGGTAAAATTCTTGGGAGAGAAAAGCAAGTTTTATTTAGAATGATAAAACTGAAATCTTGAAAATCTTAAAATGCTTTGTGATTGAATTATGAGAAAATGAAACAACCATGACTTTTGTGATTTTGATGGATTATCACAAGTTTCAAAGAGAATCCCAGGCCAACATTTTAACAAATATTTGTGATTATTCGAGTTCCTGCCTGCATTGTTAGCTACTCGGCTAGAGTATATAATGATGTGATGTTCTCTAGATTGCTGTCACACTGCTGCAAACTAGCAAAGCTTCACCAGTGAAAGTTCGCAAACAGGCTCTGTAGGTCATTTCCCAGTAGCAGGAATCATCTAATCAATTCTGGGGATTCAAAATAATAATAGGGGCTTCCCTGGTGGCACAGTGGTTGGGGGTCCGCCTGCCGATGCAGGGGACACGGGTTCGTGCCCGGGTCCGGGAAGATCCCACATGCCGATCGAGCCTGTGCTCCGCAACGGGAGAGGCCACCACAGTGAGAGGCCTGCATACCACAAAAAAATAATAAATAAAATAAAGTGAATTCTGTGAGAGTAAGAATCAATACTTTTATGTCTTCAGTACTTAATACTTTGTATCCGCAGCACTTAATAACGTCTCTCACACCTGCTGGGCTTCCAGTAAATCAACGGTGAATAGAGAAATGGATGTGGCACCACTTTAAAGAAACACAGTTTAGGCTGTGTCTGTATCATGTCACAATTTCTCAAATGGGCAGGAAACTGAATTTTTTTGTTTTTATCCAGGATCTTAGATTTATGAAAAGATGCCTAAGTATGTTTCCCTGGAATGTTTGGACTTTGGTAAATTTGAGTTTTCATATTTTATTTTTATAAGTAAATGACTGGAATAAAATGAATTTAAAATTTTATGCCTTACTAGGATAAATTAACATAAAAACATACAACACCTATGGATAAGTTAGTGGCCTATATTTTTTTTGAACCAAGAATCAAGATTTAAAATATCTGACCTGATGTTCATATGTTCTTGGTGGAAAAACAAAGTATTTGAAACAAGGGCTACTCCTGAAAACCAAGATTTTTTCTGTCACACTTATAAGTGGTTTCTCTTTTGCATTAGTGTTAATTATTACCTCATGCAAATTTAATATTTTAGCAGAACAGTTAACAAAGTCTAGTTAAGCAATGCTGTTATAACATGCAGTTTATATACTCTCAGCTGGCTAAGACAATTCAATACTCAGCAGCTGCAAAATGAGAATGTCAAAACAAAAAAAGCCCCAAGAATTTAAGTTATTTTAGGACTAAACATTTAAAAAAGGCAATCAGGCAAAGGAGAGAAAAACCAAATAATATCATAAATATGGACAAGTTTCTTTGAGAGACTGAATTCATTAAATTCCCAGGAACCAGGAGCACCTCCTCTCCAACTTTAGAGCTTGGCTTAAGGCTTGATTTTTTAAAAAATTTATATTCAACAAATGAAAGTGACCTTATTGATCTTACACTTTATACACAGTCAAAGATGTACTTCAGGGCTTCCCTGGTGGCATAGTGGTTGAGAGTCTGCCTGCCGATGCAGGGGACACGGGTTCGTGCCCCAGTCCGGGAAGATTCCACATGCCGCGGAGCGGCTGGGCCCGTGAGCCATGGCCGCTGAGCCTGCGCGTCCGGAGCCTGTGCTCCGCAACGGGAGAGGTCACAACAGTGAGAGGCCCGCGTACAACAACAACAACAAGAAGATGTACTTCGGGTAACCTAATTCCCGCTTTTTTTCCTATAACAATTTTTCAACTATGACCTTCAAGGATTAACTATTCACTTTATAGGCTAACATCTAAGGTATTAGACCCTCTTGCTCTGTTTTTGCTGTTGTTTTCCAACCCCACACTGCATAACACGCTACCCATTAACCAAATGTGGCTACTTACATTTACTTCAATAAAAATGAAGTAAATTAAAAAATCAGTTTCCCTGTTGTACTAGCTCCATTTCAAGTACTCGCCAGGCACTTGTATGTAGGTCTCTTGTACAGGACAATACAGATATGACACATTTCCATCATCTCAGGAAGTTCCATTGGACAACGCTTATGTAGCCTCTCCAAGAAATGATGTGAGCTGAGGGAAGAAGGAAGAGAGGTCAGGCATGCAGAGATGGGGGAAGAGCCTACGGTGCTAGAACACCAGCCATGGTGCATTTTATTTGTCCTCACACAGTCTCTACGTGATGGGGATTATTGTCTTCATGTCGTAAAGAAGGAAATTGGAATTTAGAGGGTAAGATAATTTACTAAGGATCATAAGATTAGTTGGTGGACAATTTAGGACTTCATCTCTGTTCTGTCTCCCAATTCAGTGCCTATTGCTGTAGCAGGACATATTTTCCTGGAAGAGAAGAAAAGTTGAGCCTGGCATAAAAGTTAGACTTTGGGGTCTGGGTGTGGAAAGGCACAGAGGTCTGAGAAGGAGCTGGGGTAATTCACAGGTTCAGGCATTTGTGGATTGTACTATTTTTCTTTTTTTTTTAAATTTAATTTTATTCATTTTTTTATACAGCAGGTTCTTATTAGTCATCAATTTTACACACATCAGTGTATACATGTCAACCACAATCACCCAGTTCATCACACCACCACCCCCACCCCACCTTCCTTGGGGTCCATGTTTGTTCTCTACATCTGTGCCTCAATTTCTGCCCTGCAAACCGGTTCATCTGTACCATTTTTCTAGGTTCCACATATATGCAGTAATATACGATATTCATTTTTCTCTTTCTGACTTCCTCCACTCTGTATGACACTCTCTAGATCCATCCACGCCTCAAAAAGTGACTCAATTTCGTTCCTTTTCACAGCTGAGTAATATTCCATTGTATATATGTACCACATCTTCTTTATCCATTCGTCTGTCTATGGGCATTAAGGTTGCTTCTGTGACCTGGCTATTGTAAATAGGGCTGCAATGAACATTGGGGTGCATGTGTCTTTTTGAATTATGGTTTTCTCTGGGTATATGCCCACTAGTGGCATTGCTGGGTCATATGGTAGTTCTATTTTTAGTTTTTTAAGGAAACTCCATACTGTTCTCCGTAGTGGCTGTAGCAATTTACATTCCCACCAGCAGTGCAAGAGTGTTCCCTTTTCTCCACACCCTCTCCAGCATTTGTTGTTTGTAGATTTTCTGATGATGCCCATTCTAACTGGTGTGAGCTGATACCTCATTGTAGTTTTGATTTGCCTTTCTCTAATAATTAGTGATATCGAGAAGCTTTTCATGTGCTTCTTGGCCATCTGTATGTCTTCTCTGGAGAAATGTCTATTTAGGTCTTCTGCCCATTTTTGGATTGGGTTGTTTGTTTTATTAATATTGAGCTGCATGAGCTGTTTATACATTTTGGAGATTAATCCTTTGTCCGTTGATTCGTTTGCAAATATTTTCTCCCATTCTGAGAGTTGTCTTTTCGTCTTGTTTGTGGTTTCCTTTGCTGTGCAAAAGCATTGAAGTTTCATTAGGTCCCATTTGTTTATTTTTGTTTTTTTTCCATTACTCTAGGAGGTGGATCAAAAAAGATCTTGCTGTGATTTATGTCAAAGAGTGTCTTTCCTATGTTTTCCTCTAAGAGTTTTATAGTGTCCAGTCTTACATGTAGGTCTCTAATCCACTTTGGGTTTATTTTTGTGTATGGTGTTAGGGAATATTCTAATTGTATTCTTTTACATGTAGCTGTCCAGTTTTCTTAGCACCACTTCTTGAAGAGACTGTCTTTTCTCCATTGTATATCCTTGCCTCCTTTGTCATAGATTAGTTGACCATAGGTGCATGGATTTATCTCGGGGTTTCTATCCTGCTCCATTGGTCTATATTTCTGTTTTGGTGCCAGTACCATATTGTCTTGATTACCATAGCTTTGTAGTATAGTCTGAAGTCAGGGAGTCTGATTCCTCCAGCTCCGTTTTTTTCCCTCAAGGCTGCTTTGGCTATTCGGGGTCTTTTATGTCTCCATACAAATTTTAAGATTTTTTTGTTCTAGCTCTGTAAAAAATGCCATTGGTAATTTGATAGGGATTGCACTGAATCTGTAGATTGCTTTGGGTAGTATAGTCATTTTCACAATATTGATTCTTCCACTCCAAGAACATGGTATATCTCTCCATCTGTTGGTATCATCTTTAATTTCTTTCATCAGTGTCTTACAGACTTCTGCATACAGGTCTTTTGTCTCCCTAGGTAAGTTTATTTCTAGGTATTTTATTCTTTTTTTTTTTTTTTT
>RJWK010029436.1:0-25255 GCA_004363435.1 Platanista minor
AAAAAAAAAAAAAAAAGAAATAACTTGCTATCCTGCTGCAACCAGGCCAGTTAGCTGGGAGCCTCTGGCTGCAGTGCTTTCATGATCCAGCTCAACTTATGAACCAAAGCTCTTGCAGGTCAGCCTTCAGCTGCTATAGGGCTCTCGAATAAGGGCTTGTGTTTTTAAGTGATGTCTCTCTAGCTAGTTGGAATTCTATTATCTACCAGCACTGTGTGACCTCTGCATCCTCCAGAATCTCTATTCTGCTAGAACTATCTAATCATAATTAAATTCTTACTTTTCATCACTCTGGATATCAGATAATTTCCAAGTATGGTTGCTTGCTTCTTTTTCCCTAGTATCTTATCTCTCTGACTGCTTTTCTTGACACACAAGCCTTCAGTTTATATAATCTACCCAGCTTGCTCCCTCATTATTTCTTCCCTAGATTATTGTAAAAACATCACACCTGAACTTTAAAAATGCCTGCTGCTGTTTTGTATTCTAGGAATCTGGGGCTCTTCTAGTTACCTTTGTCCAACATTTTCTTTGGAAAATTTCAAACATTAAAAAAAAAATGAAAGAATTTTGCAGTGAATACCCAACTATCTACCACCAATATTATGCAATTAATATTTTACAGTACTTCCTGCAGATCCATTTATCCATCTGCTGATCCATCATTTTTTGTTACATTTCAAATAAATTCTAGATATCAGTAGTTATATCTGAATGTTTTATTTAATGCATATCATTAACTAGACATCAATATTTTGCAGGGTTTTTTTCTTATGAGATAAAATTTATGTACAATAAGGTGCACACATTTTGTACTTTTCCTTTACATCACAGAATAACAATAGTTTTGGCAGGTGATAGGGAAAAATAATGGTAGAAGAAATGAGCAAAAATAATGATTTTCCCTTTACACAAAAATCATAGTTTACATGTATTCATACAAGTACCTATATGAAATTGTTTGAAATAGTTATGAAAACATTAGTTATAATAATATTGGGGTAGTAGATTGGGGAGGATTTTAAATAAGTGTATTTAGGTTACTATTTTATGTTATTTTTGTCAGAGTCTAACATATAAGTTTTTAATAATAAATTAAAATAAGAGGTGTTGATCATATTGACTTGAAGGGAATGAACTTAAAGATTGAAAACAGAGAAACTAGGAATTTGACAGAGACCTTAGGATGAGAGATACAGGAGAGGAGAAATGCTTTGCTTATAAATGCCAGGAAGTCATGTTGATGACGAATTAATACATGCTAATTTAGCTTTATTAATTTTGTTTTGTCTACTTACTTTGGCATAGCATATTGAATATTTGGAAGATAACATAAGCAAAACATCACACATATTATAAATATCTAGAGGCAAAATAGATGGGTTTTTCAACTATAATTGCATTACTACTATTAGCATTATTATCACTGCTATTACTATTGCTAAAGCTTTTATTTTATTGATTGAATCTTCCAGTTTGTCAGCTCTCATTACCAAATAGCTCTGTAAGTATTATCCATAGGTTAATATCTATAGATAAGAGATAGTTCTATAGACCCCACATTTTTAAACACTATAAATACTATTTTCCTAATAGGTGGTTTCCTTTATATTAAGTTACCCCTAAAAAATATTTTCTTACAAATAGCTTATGCAGTTTTAAAACTCAACAGATTTGGGTTTAATCACAATTACTGAGAAATCAAGCTGCCAGCTTGATTTTGGCTAGCTCATGTTCTAGATGAGCTAGCCAAAAGTTATTTCATAAATAAAAGCCATGAGTTCTCAAATAGAGAATTGCCTTGCTCAGTTAATGGTGGAATTGGGGTAGAAAAGTTGTTCACTTCTGAAGGCAATGGCTTTTCCCCCTGCCCCAACTTGCCTTCCCAGTTCATCCTGGGAAAATCCACAGTTTTCTTCTGACAAGAATATCATCACATGCCCAGGGCAGTCGGAAGAACTTTGGAGATGGGTCAGAGTAAATGACTATACTTTTCTTAAACTTGAGGATGCTTGCATTTATCTTTGCCTCTAAGAAAGAGAAACAGAGTGGGAACCGTAGTAGGGGAAAAGTACCTTGGAAGGAAGTATGGTTTCTCCTATTTTCTAAATAGCTTTAACTGCCTTTAAATAATTATAAAAGTAATTGATTTTTAGTTTGAACAGTTTGGAAACTAAATAACGAAAGCACATAGAAGAAAATAAAAATCATTATAACCTCCTCACACAAAGGTAAACACCTTGTGGTGTAAATGTTTCTGGTTTAATATATATGCATATCAAATACTGTACAATTATATGATATGAAATGGTATATAATAATACATATACTCTCCAGCTAGCTAACTAACATTTTTAGAGAAAAAAGAATATAACTTATCAATAGGAATTATTATAGTGATTACTTTGAATTCCATTGAAAGAATGTTGTACTGTAATATACATATACACACAGGTACATGTGTACGTCCTTTAAGACTTTATTTTTTTAGATCAGTTTTAGGTTTACCACAAAATTGAGAGGGAGATACAGAGACTTCTCATATACCACCAGCCCACATGCATAGCCTCACCCATTATCAACATCACTCACAAGAATGGTACATTTTTTACCAACGATGGACCTACAGTCACACATCATAATTACCTGAAGTTCATAGCTTACCTTAAGATTCACTCTTGGTGTTGTACCTTCTATGGGTTTGGGTAAATGTATAGTGGCCTACAGCCATCTTATAATATCACAGTGTTTTCCACTGCCCTCAGAATCCTCTGTGCTCTGCCCATTCATTCCTCCCCCTGCCTCTAGCCAGCAAACATTCATCTTTATAGTACCTCCATAGCTTTGCCCTTTCCAGAATGTCATATAGTTGGAATCATAGTATATAGCCTTTTCAGATTGCCTTCTTTCATTTAATAATATGCATTTAAGTTTCCTCCATGTCATTTCTTTTTTTTTTTTAATTGAAATAAAGAAGTTTATTACACACGTCCTGGAAGAGGCGCATAGCACAACACCAATATCTTTGTAACAACCCTTTGTTGATAGCTTAAAAGTTTGTATGCCCAGGGTGATGTGCCAGAGTTAGATCCAGGATGGGCAAGAAGTAGGGAAATGAGGATTATGAGAGAAGAAATAGGAAAGGAAACCCTGTGCTTTCATCTCACAAGAGTTCCCAAAAGGAAGGTCAATTTTCAGAAAAGAATGCATATGAAAATAGACGATCTGGAAATTGTCCATGTGTTTTCATAGCTTGATAACTCATTTCTTTATAGTACTGATTACTATTGCTTCCAGTATGTATGTATCTTTAGGGAAAAGTTCAACAGAGATATTTCAGCAATATTGTTTTCTAATAAAACATGTTAATAATAAATGTGGGCATTTAAATTAACATATATCATTAGTGAAATCTAGTATTAAATGTATTTGCTTTTCATATATTTTGGATATTAATCTATTAATTTATAATATTTATTTCCTTATTGATAGTAGGAGCTCTTCGTGTATTTAGTATAGTAACTCTTTTCTTTCATATATATTTCAAATTATTTTTACCTGATTATTTTAACTTTTGTGTTGGTAAAAGGCATTATTTCTATTTGTTTATGTATCTGTTTTAGGGGTAGAAAGTAATAGGATCATTCTTTCCAAAATCAACATTTACAACATGAAAATTCAAAATTCACCTGCCCACATCACTATCTCATTACAGAATGCATTCCCATAGAATAGAATTGGTGTTTGATTGTTTTTACCCTTCAGTCAGGCATACCTGTTTCACAATTTAAAGTTTTCTCTGCGCAACATGTAAAGAGGTTGATGTTCTTGCATGCCAAACAGTAAATCTATAGGAAAACTGCCCATAATGTCTCTTTCAAGGTGCTCAGTAAGATAGGCTTTGGAGAAATAGAAAATTTGACCTATATTGATTCTATGTCCTTTGAGAAACAGGCAGCTTAGGCTTGATTAATGAGTATTTCCCATCTCATTTATGTCCCAAATCCCTGAAATTGACATCTGAAAATTCCCGTGTATTGTTCCAAAGTAAATTATGTTGAGTGCCTTCTCTGGTCGCCTCTAAAAGGCCAAGTGCTATATTCCTAGCCATGTAGACAACAGCTAGTTTGGTATATGTGCTGCCAAAGCGAGCACAACAACAGCTAGTTTGGGAAGAAGCAAAAGAAACAAACAAAACAAAGCAAAGCAAACCAAAAAAATTGAAATATGATAAATATGCTCTGAATCTTAGACCATAGCTACATTGAAATATTTTTGAGATGGTTTTTCTTGCATCCATGGACTCCCAAAGGACCTTTTTGTTTTGTTTTGTTTTTATATTTAAAATAGAGTAACAATATCAGTATGAGTTAACCAATAGGAGACTGGAGATTTTGTGTCATTATTCTGAGATTAAAATTGCGTGCTCTTTTTCATGAACTTATAATCTAATCCGACATCTACACTGATATCTATAATTAAAGAATCTCAGAAATGTAAAGGATCTTATAGATATGTTAATGGAGTGTTTTCTATAAAAAGATATACAATAAAATCATCTGGGAATTTTTTTTTTTTTTAAATACATGTCAGGCTTATTTCCTAGAACAGGAATTGGTAAAAAAAAAAACTCTGTAAAGGGACAGATATAAAATATTATAGGTTTTGTAGTTCACTGAGTCTTCATAGCAATGACTCATCTCGCTATTCTAGACAAAAAGTAGCCATAGATAATATCTAAACAAATAGGTGTAGCTGTGGTCCAATAAAACTTTATTTATAAAACAGATAGTTGTCCAGATTTGGCCCAGGGCTGTAGTTTGCTGACCTCTGCTCTATAAGCTCAGTTTGATGTGTTAGCGACTTAACTGGTCATAGAAAAACAATAGCATTTATCTTCAGAGGAGGATGGCAGAAACCAGTTTCTCTGATATATCACCCACAATGTCTTGAATAAATTTAAAAAATACTGGACATGAGAAGGAAACAGAAAATACCAGCCACAGTGAAGAGGAATAACACTTTAAGAGATTCACAATTGCTCAAATGTTGAAATTAGCAAAGCCTTTAAAATAAGGCTTTGATAAGTTAGTTAAAAGTACACTGAAAATGATGACTATATAGGTAAAAATATTAGGAGTTTAGGGGAGATAGTGAAACATAAAAGAGAATCAGGTTTAATAAGAACTAAAGAATACAGTAGTTGAAATAAATAATAAACATGAAGACCAGACAATAGAGAACCAAGTGGGTCTTGGGTAAAAGAGAGGCAGGTATTCCCAGCAGAGGAGACAACTTAAGCAAACTCATGGCAGCATTAAAAAGAAATGCATGTCATAAAAACTGCACAGAGGTGGAGTGACTTGTCCAATATCATGCAAGAACTCAGTGGCAGAGCTCGTTTTCAAGTTCAATATTCTTTCCACATCTTCTTCCCTGGTGGTAAGTATCCAGGCTCTGCCTAAAACACTGCTTCAAGCTTCTTGAATAGGATACTTGCCTGATTA
Source organism: Platanista minor (assembly GCA_004363435.1). Classification (NCBI taxonomy): domain Eukaryota; kingdom Metazoa; phylum Chordata; class Mammalia; order Artiodactyla; family Platanistidae; genus Platanista; species Platanista minor. The sequence goes on from RJWK010029436.1 coordinate 5,508, forward strand.
ATTGCCCTCCGAATAGGTGCTCAGAGCAAATTATCATCTTCACTTCATATTTTCAGCCAAAATTATTTGCCATAATTTGCAAAACAGTTATGATCATGGTAATAACATAATTTGAATAATCAAATGCATTTGAAAGTAAATGTGCCAATTTAGGCTGGACATGAGCTATTGTAATGTGCATTTATGTTTAACATCCTTATGTTTCCCTGGATGCTGTGATGGACTGAGCTCTGCAATTTAGTTGTATAGGCAAATTTTCTTTCAACCATCTCTATCCCTACATTTGAAAGGGAGGGGGAACAATCAACTTGCTGTAAACTGATTATAAACAAATTATAATAGGGCTCAGGTAATGAAGGATGGGCAATTATAACTGCATTCAAGTTATTATTATTGGCAGAGCTATATTGGACTAGTGTTAAGTAGACATGAAATAAACTGGATTTAACAAAGCAAAGCTGCCCTTTTGTGCGTTTCATGTAGTCTTGCTGAATACTACAGTGTATTGTAAAGTGTGGATGTTTCTATTTTGGCTGCTCTAGAAATTCTCATATTAGTTGAAGATAGTGTCTGCTAAAATTTTTAGCTTTCTATACAGGAAAGGCACAATGTGTTGGAAGTTGGAACTCCAAGACATGTATTAAAGAATAATTTGTATATCAAAGACATTGCTTTTATCTACATCTTGTATTTACTTGAGATAGGTTGGGACTGAAGAGCAGAGTGTGACATGCTATCGTTACAGCTCTCCAAGGTTACCCTGTAGGGGCCACAAGTTTTGGAAACCAACTTACCTTCCCTCCAACTGTAATTGAGCTGAATGTATAAACATATTCCAAATGATCAAGCCAGGAATGGCACCTGCTTCTGCGACAATTTATACCAATAAATAAGGACTCAAAACCCCCTTTCCAGGCTTTATTTTTCTGTATAGAAAACAATAAATCAAATCCATCTACATTTCTTTTCCATGCAAGACTTGCTAGACATTTCAAAATAAGTGTACTGCAGTAACTAGTTGGCTGACAAACCACTTTACACAGTGAATATATACAACTTGAGGCTCTTAGAGTAACAATTGTGAATTAGTCTATTGAATTTATTTATATATAATTGCTAAAAGTATTGAGATGGTCTTAGCTAAAGTGTCATAGAGGGGGTGTATCCCCTGATATAACCAGGCCATCCCTGTGGGTGGAAAAGATGGACCTCTCTAGACTTCCCACCCTGTAGATTCTTGATATAAATAACAAAGTGAAACAATCATACATTGCCCACAAATGTGTCCTCATATGCTGTACTTTCATCAACTTTAGGCAAGTATGATTAACTAGGCAAGTATGTTAACTAACAGGCATGAAATAATAATTGAGGTTTAAATATTTGGCATTTCATTTTTCTAGAAGATCCCTCAGAATAAAAACATCTTTGTGCCTGGGCTAATTGATAATAAACCCACTAAATTAACCCCTAAATCCATAGCCAACAGAAATAGAAACCAAAATTAATGATTACTATCAACATATGTTATTAGGTACCTGGCACCAGGCTGAGCATCTTACAAATATAAACATTTGTTTTTTATCAATGGCCCTATGACAGAGTTGTTACTATTATCCCAATTTTATCAATGAGGAAACTGAAAGTTATATATATTATTCAAGAATTTGGCTGCTCAAGAAAGTGGAGACAGGAGTACCAACAGCAAAATCCATACTCTGAACCAGAGATCTGCAAACTAGACTTGTGGTCAAATCTGGCCCAATTTTGTTTGGCCCGTGAGCTACTTTTAAATAGCCAAAAAGAAAAAAAAATTCAAAGATGTACAATATTTCCTCAGCCATGAAAGTTATGCTAAATTCAACTGTAAATGTCCACAAATAAAGTTTTATTACAGTACAGCTGTGCTCATTATATAATCTCCATGCCTGTTTTCCTACTATAGTGGCAGAGTTGAGTGGTTGTAACGGAGACCATATGTGGATACAGCTATGCTCAGATGTTTCCTGCTATAGTGACAGAGTTGTAACAGAGACCAGATGTGGTTCTGTCATCACTTTGTCCTGCTGCTTGGCACACTACAACTTGAGCAATGCAGTTATAACTGACAGTGTTTTGGTGCCTCATATATGGCACTCAAATAGGGCATAAAATATCAAGATATTTTATTTATCTTTTTATTACTAGTGCATAATAAACAATGTCAAAATAACAATAAGAAGAAAAAATAATGATGTGATTTAAAGGCACAATAGTGTGGATTATTTTGTTATTGAATTAGAAGTCAAAAAATTGTGTTTATTATGCAGTGGCATTATAGCTATTCTAAAAGAATTCATTATACATTGACTTTAGCAAACTAAGCACTCATGACAATATCCCTATTGTGGGATCTTGGAAAGCAATGTTTATAAAAATTAGAAAATTTGAAACAATATCTTATCACAGCAGAATTGCTTCACTAAAATTAAAATAAGACCATAACTAAAGTGCCTGAGTGACTCATTTGTTAACCAAGCAAAGAAAATAGTTTACCAATTGTGGGTTAATTACACCATCTTTGATTACAACAGCAAAAGAAATGTGTCCAGAGAGAAACAAAATTGTTAAAAACTATTTGCCTTTCTGTGAAAAAAAAATTGAAGAGTTGTGGATATTAGGAGCAAATCAGTAGTCAATTAAAAATAAGCTGGATGGGCTTCCCTGGTGGCGTAGTGGTTGAGAGTCCACCTGCCGATGCAGGGGACACGGGTTCGTGCCCCGGTCCGGGAAGATGCCACATGCCGCGGAGCGGCTGGGCCCGTGAGCCATGGCCGCTGAGCCTGCGCGTCCGGAGCCTGTACTCCGTAATGGAAGAGGCCACAGCAGTGAGAGGCCCGCATACTGCAAAAAAATAAATAAATAAAAAATAAAAATAAGCTGGATGATTTTGAGTTGTTCTCCTTGACTATTGATGAGTTAACAAATTTTACTTTTTTCCAGGAGTCAATACTGAGTTTGAAGTGATTGAAGAATTAGCCTTTATGAATAGCCTGCATGGAATAACCACAGGTAAGAATATTTTCAAAGAAGTTGAGAAAATACTAATTCATTAAAACCGGAAGTGAAATCTGCTATGATGTGCTGTAACTCATGGTGGTAAAAGTATGGGTGAACCATAAAAAGACTCATTTGGACAGATTTACAAAGCTTGTGAAAGTGTAAGTTGTTTAAATGTATGTTTATTTATTATATTATTCACCAGCATGTACTATGTGGAAAATATTTTAGCCTGTTGAATCAGTAGTATCAATGGCGAACATCATCTGCTCTAGTGGACTTAACATTGTCATTTCATGAATTTTCATAAGAAATAGAAGTTGAATATCCTAACTTGGCTTTACCACATAGCAGGTTGATGGTTTACCAGTGGTGAAGTTTTATTGTGATTTTTGATGGCAGGACCCAAATTGAATTTTTTTGAATAAGAAGAACTAACCTCAATCATTATTGTTAAACACTGACTGGCTTTAGAAACTAGCTTCTGTTGCAGATGATAATACTTCTTAGTGAATCCATCTAAACTTTCAAGGTGAGTTATAGCTTATGTATGAAACTTATATTGGTTTAAAGTCATTTCCATAAAAACTAATGTTTGAAATACAAGTAATGTCAACAGACTTATAACCTTCCCATGCTGACAAGAGTTAAAACAGGAAGTAAAATTATCACTATCGCACAGATTTTCAGTACTCAATCTACAAATTTCTAAGCTTAAACTATAGTTCCAACAGTTTGTTTCAAACCTCACACCAAGTGAAAAATAAATTTTCTATATTTAAAAATCAATTTAACCATGAAATTGAGTAGCTTCCACCTAACCTTCAACTGGAAATGATTAATCTGAAATATTATGGCATGTTAAAAGAAAAATATCAAGAGAAAAATCTAGTAGAATTCTATAAATGCCTTCCAAGCAAAACATGTACTCAGTTTAAATTGAATAAAGAGTGACATCACCAAGATGGCAAAGTAGGAGATGCCAGTCTCTGTTCCACAACAAAGATGGACAATTTGACAATTGTTTATGGGAAAAAAACAAACAGCTCTGGAAGAGTGCAGGGGTCTACTTAAGAAACTTCAACAGCATGCTAGAACAAAAAACCTGAGAATAACCAGGAGAAAAGTGAAGGAAGAACAGCTTCATTTTGCCTGCATCATCATCATTCCCCAGGCCAGCACTGCTCAGTGCCGAGAGGAAACTCCCCACCTAGAAAGTGTTCTTCTGACTGGAAAGAGAGAGCGGAGTGAGTGACCAGTTTCCCCACTCTTTTGGGGCACCAAAAAAAGGACCTGCTTTGATTTCACCCCACCCAGAGACCAGCAAATCTCTGATATATAGAGATGGCTAGGAACAAAAAATAAGAGCAGGGGCTACCGGTATCAGCCATGTAGCAGCAGCAACTGTGGTTCCCAGTAGTGAGCTCTGCAGGAGATCTTAGTAGCTTTTGCCACTGAAGAACCCAATGGTTAGCACAGCCATAGTAGACCCCACGCAGATTTCACCATGCTTTGTCCTAGATGTATTCATGTTCACAAACACCAGCTACCCAGTTCCCTCCCCACTCCCTCTTTGCACCTCCATCAGAGCCAGGGATTCACATAGGACACCAGCCCAGGCTTCTGTGGCAACATGGGTGCAAGATGCCAGCCTGAAACCTCATGGCTGACTGCCACCACTATGTGCACACTTAGGTCTAGCCTCCCTAGCTGTGCACCTGTATACCACCAGCTTGACCTTTGTCACCAGTCTCTAATGTGGTGTGCACACCCATGGCAAAATCTTTCTACCACGAAGGATAGCATCTAAACTAATCTCTGGTTTAATACTAAAAATATTCTTAGTCATGATATATTTGAAAACCATGTTATATTTATAATGTAGTTTCTAAAACAGAAGCACATGGCATATTCATTTTACAGTACAATAAATTATAGATACAAAAACTCAGGTTAATGCTTTCAAGTTATCATCTTAATGCAAATAAAACTTTCCTTTAAAAAAGATTTTTTTTAATTTTTATTTTGAAAGATAATATTTCTATACATTTTTAGAAGACATAAACATATCTAGGCCATAACATGTCCTGACAAGCATTCAAGCACCTTCCACCTTTACCTATATCATTTCTGTACAGATAAGGCCATTCCTGCTCTTTCTTAAATATGAATGCTTAGTCCATGAGATGATATATCCAGTTACATATTTACTAAATGAAGGAGATATTTTAAAATATGACTTTCACAGCATTGTGGACAACTCCCCACTTTTCTTTCAGCATCTAAAAGAAAATGCTGGCAACATCATTGAATAGTAATTCAAAAGAACATGGTAGGAAGAAAATGTCAGTTACAATGGTGGAGTAAGGACTTTCACAACTTTGCTACTTCATAAAATCAAAGAGAACACTGGCAAACATTGTAAATATCAACTTTTTGACAAATCTGGAAATTAATCAAATACTTGCAACAATTCATAAAACACTTAATCCAGAAAAAAAAGGCTGTGTCTCAGTAAGACTAACAAGCATTATGGTGTTTTAACTTTCTGTATCCCCATGCTCCACTACCTGACTCAGTGGTACCCTTGAAAACTAATAGCTCCATAATTACAGTAAAAACCAGCAACTTAAAAGCCCATCGGGCAGAACTGAGTTGAATCTCCTCTAAAACACTGGGTTGAGGCTCCTACAAAGCTCCATTCCTAGAGAAGTGTCATTATTTGACTTATTTAGAATTTCCCCAGAAAACTCCATCTGCAAGAGTGTTCTTTACTTGACCTGATGTAGAGCCCACCTAATGTGAATACCTTTTTCTCCCGGGATAATTGTCAAAAGCAATCAGTGGCAATTGTTTAACGTTGCAGGAGCAACAAAAAAAACTGAGAAAAAGAAAAAAAGAGAGAGAGAGAGAAATCTGAGAAATGAGATGGCCGTAGAAGCTTTGTAAAGTTCTGACATATTCCTGAGAATCTAATAGTCCATGAACATGCAAAGATCTAGGCACAAGCTCAAGAAATACCTGAGAAGGCCCTAAGTCCTCACCTCTGGCTGACCTTGAAGCTCTGCACAAGCAAGAAGGCAGAGTTGTAAACTGCCTACCTGAGCATTGAAGGTATGTCCCAACATGAACACAGAGCCCCTTGGCAAATAGTCTGGGGGACTTATTCATTCTAGGTATTTAGGGAAATATCTGGTGATCATTAACTGACACTAAGCTATCTGAGCAGAAACTACAGTGGCCACAGAAGACAAAGTATACAGACTTTACAAAGTTAAATCGGCAAAGTCACTAAGCAAATAAACAGTATGAACAAGAATAGAAACAACAATAAACAGCAATAGCAGCTTATGGGAAGGGAGGAAAATCTGATATCCAGAATAGTCACATTTTATTATTTAAAACCTTCAGTTTTCAACAAAACAAGTGTAAGACACACAGAGAAACAAGAAAGTATGGCCCATACACAGGAAAAAATAAACAATCACTAGAAATTGTCCTTAAAAAAGCCGATACAGAATTTATTGAAAACAGTATTTGTTGCCCATTCTGATTTTTATCTCAAAAAGTCAGGAATGCAACAACAAAAGACTTAACTTTCTAAGTAACATTTCTTATTTCCCAAATGCATGTGTTCTCTCTTTCTGTATTTTAAATATATTGAAAGAACTAAAGTAATCCGTGCATGATGGACTATAAAAAATATGAAAACTATATATCATTATGGAAAGAACATCAAAAGTTGAAAGCTTCAATACCTCACTTTCAATAATGGATGACAAAACGAGACAGAAGATCAACAAGGTAATAGGACATATAAAAGACACAATAAACCAACAAGATTGAGTAAATATCTATAGAGCACTGCTATGATCTGAATGCTTCTGTTTCCCCTAAATTCATATGCTTAAATTATAAGCCTGAAAGATGAAGGTATTAAGAGTGGGACCTTTAGGAAATGCTTAAATCTTGAAGGTATAACCTTCATGAATGAGATTAGCACCTTATAAAAGAAACCCACAGGGATCCCTAGCACTCCCACCATGTGAGGACACAGCAAGAAGAGCATGCTATGAACCAAAAATGAACTCTCACCAAAATTCAAACATGTTGGAGCCTTTATCTTGGACTTCCTAGCCTCCAGAACTGTGAGCAATAAATTTCTGTTGTTTATAGCTACCAAGTGTGTGGTGTTTTGTTGTACCTACCTGAAAAAACTGACAAGCACAACAATTTCAGATATATTATATATATTATTTTCAAGTTCACAGGAGTCATTCCTCAAGGTAGCCCATACGCTAAAACATAAAACAAGTCTCAGTATGATTAAATGGATTATAATCATACAAATTATATTCTCTAAGCAAAATGAAATGAAATTAGAAGTCAATAACAGAAGGAATTTTGGAAATTCACAAATATGGGAACATTAAACTAATACTCTTATAATCAATGGATCAAAGAAAATAAATTAGAAAATACTCTTCTATAAATGAAAACACAAACGCAATGTTCCAGAGCTTGTGGAATGCAGCTAAAACAGTGCTTACAGGGAAATTTATAATGTAAAAAGATATATTAAAGAAGGAAGATCTCAAATTTATAATCTAACATCCCACAGTAAGAAACTAAAATAAAAAGAAGTGGGTACTTTGTTACAGCAGGTCTGAGAAAGTAATACAAAATTTTGGTATCAGAAGTGGATTTGTTGCTATAAGATATCTCAAAATGTGGCAGTGGAATTGGGTAATGTATTGAGGCTGAAAGACGTTTGAAAAGTGTATTAGAGAAAGCCTAGATAGTCTTGAGATTTTTGGTAGAAATATGGAGGTTAAAGGTGCTTCTGGTGAGATCTCAGATGGAAATGAAGAATACCTTATTGGAAATTGGAGGAAAGGTGATCCTTGTTATAAGTGGCAGACAACTTGGCTGTACTGTGTTCTAATGTTGGGCGGAAAGTGTAACTTTTAAACAATGAAATTTGATATTTAGCTGAGGATATTTCCAAGAAGTGGGCATGGTACAGCCCAATATCTCCTTGCTACTTATAGTAAAATGTGAAAGGAAAGAGATGAATTGAGGAAGGGACTATTATGTAAAAAGGAACCAGAACTAAGTGGTTTGGAAAATTCTCAGCCTATCCATATTACGAAAGATACTAAGGCATGCTCTGGAGAAAACACTAAGAATACTACCAGAAAATCTTTTGCTGAAGATATTAATCATGTGCGATTTGACTTTAATCAAACATCTCAGCAGAAGCCAGCATAGAGATGGTGTGCATCCTTTTGACTTTACATCCATGGGAGACCAACAAAGGTTTTGAGAAGGATATACCAACAGAAACACTGCCAGCTTGGACTGAAGTATACAGGGACAGAACAAAATGCAGGAAGGCTATCAGACTTCCAAAAGTCTACAAGAAGGAAACAGTCGAGAGGATGAAGTCATGTCTGCCTCTGCAGATCCAGAGGGCAGGGCTCCAGTTGTTTCCACGGGCAAAGAGGTAGGGCAACTAACACCTTCACAGTTAAGAGGGCAGTGCCATCTCTGAGTGCTGATGGGGGGCAGTGGGATGCTACCATAGGCCAGAGCATGGGGCTATTCCTTGGGATCCAGAGAACAGAGCATATAGCCAAAGAGAATCATTCTCAGGAATTGAAATCTAATGAAAATTTCCCCTGCTGATTTTCAGACTTGTTTGGGACATGTTACTCTTTATTCCTTCCATTTCTTCCTTTCTGAATGTGAATATCTATCCTATCTATGCATGATTCAACATTGCATTTTGGAAACAGATAACTTGTTTTTTAGTCTCATTGGTCCACAGATGGAGAGGAATTTTGCTTGAGGATAGATCATACCCAAAGTCTCACCCATACCTCTTTTAGATAATGAGACCTTGGACTTTTTGAGTTTATCATATTTAGCTGAGATTTTAGACTTAGAGTTGATCCTACAATAGGGTAAGGCTTTGAGGAATATAAGGATGAAGTGAATGTATTTTGTACATGGGAAGGATGTGAATTTTTAGAGGCTAGCGGCAAAGTTTACTGAGTTGAACAGTGTCCCTCCCAAAATTCATATCCACCTGGAACCTGTAAATGTGGACTTATTTGGAAACAGGGTCATTGCAGATGTAATCAAAGTTAAGATGTGGTCATAATGGACTAGGATGAACCCTAAATCCAATAAACAGTGTCCTTATAAATAGAGGGGGACTTGGATACAGACACACACAGAGGAAGGAAGACCATGTGATGATGGACATTGGAGTGATGCAGCTACAAGAAGAGGAACACCAAAGATTGCCAGCAACCAACCTCTAGAAGTTAAGAAAAGACAAGTAAGAATGACCCTGCCAACAGCATAATTTTAAACATCTAGCACTCAGAACTGTGAAGACATAAATTTCTGTTGTTTTAATTTACAGAGTTTGTACTACTTCATTACAGAAGCCTTAGGAAACTATTAGACAGTCTGTAACCCCCCCCCCCCAAAAAAAGAAAAGAAAATTGAATTAGTCATCAAAATCTTCCCAAAAAGAGAAGTCCAGGATTAAATGGATTTTATTGATGAGTTCCACAAAATGTTTGAAGGGGAATTAACACTAACCCTTCACAAAGTCTTCCAAAACTGAAGAGGAGAAAATTCTTCCCAACTTATTTTATGAGGTCAGTATCACCTTTGAGCAGACAAAGGTGTTACAAGAAAATAAAACTACAGATTCCCTTAGGAAAGTAAACTCAAAACTCCTCAATAAAATATGATCAAACCAAATGCTGCCAAATATACAAAGGATTATATACCATAACCAAGTGATCAGTAGTGCAAGGATGCTTCAACATAAAAAATTAAACAAAAGAATATACTGTATTTATAGAATAAAAGAAAAAACACAATCCTCTCAACTGATGCAGGAAAAAGTATTTGACAAAATCAAATCCCCTTCTATGTTAAAAATCCTCAATGAAACTTTAAATAGAAGAAAACTTTCTCAAGCTAATAAAAGGCATTTATGAAAAACCCACAGCTAACATCATCCTTAATGGTGAAAGACTGAAAGCTTTTCTCCTAAGGTCAGATATAACACCAGAATGTCCACTCTATTCAACATCATATTGAAGGTTCTAAGTAGAACAATTAGGCAGGAAAAATAAAAGTCATCAGACTGAAAAAGGAGAAGTAAAAAAAATTCTCTATTCACAGATAAACAATTTTGTATATAGAAAATCCTAAAAAATTCACACACAAAACTCTTAAAGCTGATAAACTACTTCAGCAAGGTTTCATGATATAAGATAGATATTATATAGATATACAAAGATCAGTTGTATTTTTACACACAAGCAGTGGTTACAATAGCATCAAAAAACAATAAAATGCTTAGGAATAAGTTTAACAAACTTGGAAAACTTGTACACTTAAAACTACAAACCATCACTGAGATAAATTCAAGAAGACCTAAATAAATGGAGAAATATATCATGTTCATGAATTGGAAAATTTAATATTAAGATAATGCTACTCCCCATATTGAACTATAAATCCAACACATCCTACATCACAAGCCAGGTTTCTTTTGTGTGTGTGTGTGGAAATTGACAAGCTGATCCTAAAAATCTTATGTATTTTCAGTAGAACCAGAATATCTACAACTATCTTGAACAAAAAGAGAGCTTAAAATTGAGGGAATAATGTTTTCTAATTTCAAAAATTACTACAAAACAACAATAATTAAGAGTGTGTGGTACTGGCATAATCATAGACACAGATCAATGAAATAGAATTGAGAGTTCAGAAATAAACCTTTGCATTTAAGGTCAACAGATTTTTGACAAAGATGCCAATATAACTTAATCATAACTTAAGGAAAGAATTATTTCTTCAGCAAGTGGTGCTGAGACAACTTGCTATCCATATGCAAAATACAAAATTGGATCTCAGCCTTGCACCATGCACAAAAATTCATTCAAAACGCATTAAGAATGTTATGTAATTACTAAAAATATAAAATTTGGACTTTAATTTTTGTGACCATGGATTAGGCAAAGGTTTCTTAGATATGACACCAAAATGCCCAAGCAAAAAAAAAAAAAAAAAAAAGATACTTATATCAAGAATTTTTTTTAAAAAACATTTAATGGAATAAAATATATGCAAGGGACTACTACCTACACTATGTAAAGAACTCATACAACTCAACAATAAAAAACTACCCTATTAAATAATGGGCAAAGTATTTGAAAACATCAGTTTACCTACAGAAGTTATCCAAATGACCAATAATCACATGAAAGATGCTCAACATTATTAGTCATTAGGGAAATGCAAATTAAAACCACAAGATTAGTCATTAGGGAAATGCAAATTAAAACCACAAGGTATCACTTTATACCCACTATCATTGCTATAATTTTAAAAAATGGATAATAACAAATTTCAGACAAGAAGAGCAGAAATTGGAACCCAAATACATTGGTAGTAGGAATTTAAAATAGACCAGTGACTTTGGAAATTGGTTTGGAATTGCTTCAAAAATATAAACATAAGATTACCATATTTCCCTGCAGTTCCACTCCTGGGTATATAGTCAAAAGAAATGAAAAGAAATTGTTCACACAAAAACGTGTACATGAGTGTTTATAGAAGCATTATTCATAATAGCCAAAAGTTGAAACAATCCAAAGGTTCAATAATGAGTAGATAAACAAAATGCTATATACCAATACAATGGAATACTGTTTAGCCATAAAAATAATGAAATACTGATATATGCTACCACAGGGATGAACCTGAATACTTTAAACTAAGTGAAAGAAGCTAGGCACAAAAGGCCAAATATTGTGTGGTTCTATTTATTTGAAATGTCCAGAATAGGGAAACCCATAGCGGCAGAAAATACATTAGTGATTACCTGAGGTTGAGGTTACAGAAGTATTAAGAGTGACTGCTAATTCACAAAGGGGTTTTTGGGAGGCAATAATAATTTTTTGGGAGTACACATTGTTGGAGCTTGCATAAGTTTGTGAATACTAAAAACCACTGAATTTTTAAAACTTTTATGCTTTAAAATAATGAATTTCATGGTATAGGAATTATATCTCAAAAGTGGCTAAAAATACTATATGATATATAATATTAGGCATGACCTAAAGTAGGCACAGGATAGGAGCCTTCACTGTAAATTACTGAAACCATTTATGTATTTCTTTTGTTCTAATCATTTGACTCTAAAAATACTGATATCTGTGCCATGATTTCTCTGAGGTGATTCTTTTATTCTTGTGATTTCACTGTCATTTCTTCACTTTCTTTTTCTCCCACTGAAACACTGGTAATAAATTCAGTTTTTAGAAATTCATTTCTATTAAAGTCTATTGAATGTCTAGAAATTTATGTGTGAAACTGTGTGGCAGATATTTTCCCAGGAACTAGGGATAAAACATTGAAAGATAAATAAACATATTCCCTGCCACCACCAAGTTTTTGGCCTAGGTAAGAATTGGCACAAATTATGTCAGTAAACAAAGCCAACGTAATATTTTTGAAGACCGTATATTACACAGGATTGAAACAAGTAGAAGTAATCTTGACTAAAGTGTAATAACATGTTTTCCTTTATTTATCTCTTATTATATGCCTGTTAACCACCATATTCAACTGAGATGTCAATTTCTGAAGAAATAGTCCATTTAAAATCAATACTCAGTTGATCCTTGACAGTCAACCACCTGTACTAGATTTCAGAACTTCAGAGATATTAAATTTGTGGTAAAAATAATGAAAAAAAATGGGGAAAAAGTTTTTGGTAGATGTTCAAAGAGTTGATCTTAGTTGAAAGTATGATACAAACATTGATGGTTAATAAATTTATTCAGCTATAGTTTAAAGATCTAGAAATGGTCTGGTGGCCAGATCCATTTTCACCTGGGGTAGTCAATTTCACTCAGTTTCCAGACTCTGCTCTGGGTCACACATGACATTACTAGAACATCACTCCTGCTTTAAAACCTTACATATATGTAATCCTACATACATAAATCATGTATGATTTATATATATATACAATTTATTTATATTTGAATACACATGTAGTTATCTATATATAGAGAGAGAAACAGAGACAGAGATAAAGAGAAAGGGGGAGAGAAATAATGTAATTTTAAAATTCTAAGCCAATAACATAATTATTACATAGAATAAGTAGATAAGTGGCCATTTCCTTAACATCTAGTGTATTTTAATGACCATGAGATCTCACTATTTCATAATATAGGATTATATGATATTCTCATATGTGATAAAGCATTGGAAATAAGAATCTTATCACATTTGTGCATTTAATCTTCTATTCATGGGTTACAAAACAAATATTTGAACTATCATTTGTTTATGAGCATTATTCAGCACCAAGGGCATTCTAACGAAGACTCTGAGCCTATTACTTTTGTTTTTGTTTTTTGTTTTTTTGTTTTTGGCGGTTCGCGGGCCTCTCACTGCTGTGGCCTCTGCCGTTGCGGAGCACAGGCTCCAGACGCGCAGGCTCAGCGGCCATGGCTTACGGGCCCTGCCGCTCTGCGGCATATGGGATCTTCCCAGACCGGGGCACGAACCCGTGTCCCCTGCATCGGCAGGCAGACTCTCAACCACTGCGCCACCAGGGAAGCCCTGAGCCTATTACTTTTAGTTATACTCTTTCTAATTAAACCCAATAAACCATCTCCTGAGGAAGTACAGACAGTCCTCAATCTAGGATGGTTTGATTTATGAGGCAATATGTATTCAGTAGTAACTGCACTTCACATTTTGAACTTTGATCTTTTCCTGGGCTAGCGATATGCCATAGGATACCCTCTTTCATTATACTCTGTTGGCATGCTGGGCAGCCCCAGCAAACTGCAGCTCCCAGTCAGCCACGTGATCATCAGGGTAAACAACCAATATACTTATAACCATCCTGCACCCATACAACCATTCTGTTTGTCACTTTCAGTAAAGTAGTCAATAAATTACATGAAGTATTTAACAATTTATTATAAAATAGTCTCTGTGTTAGATGATGTTGCTGAACTACAGGCTAATGTAAGTGTTCTGGGCAAATTTAAGGTAGGCAAGGCTAAGCTATGATGTTTGGTAGGTTAGGCATTAAATGCATTTTCCAATTGTAACATTTTCAGTTTACCATGTGTAACCCTACCATAAGTCAAGAAAGATTTGTAGTTTAATTTTTTGCTAGATCCACCATACTAAAGAATCCAAATAAAACTCGTTAGTGATGACTCCAAACAAAACACATTGTCCTTTTTCATAGTTGAAATCCAATATAATCTTCATAATCTTCATATCTAACAAACCCTCTTCCACTGGGCTTTCCAATGACTGTCCCTAAATTGCCATTGATCGTTTTTTTTTTCCCCCCAGTACGCGGGCCTCTCACTGCTGTGGCGTCTGCTGTTGCTGGCCCAGCCACTCCGCGGCACGTGGGATCTTCCCAGACTGGGGCACGAACCCGTGTCCCCTGCATCAGCAGGCGGACTCTCAACCACTGTGCCACCAGGGAAGCCCTGCCTTTGATCTTTTTGTCTTCCCTGAGTTCCTCAAATTTTCTGTATCTCATGGTTGGGACAGTTTGTCTTCAATAACATCATCCTACCTTTGCTGGACTGTACCTTCGTTACAGGCAGAAATCATTTTGCCATTCATCCCTAAATCTTTAAATTATTTAAGTCCCTGACCTTCAATATGAATCCTAGTTCTCTCAGTTGGCCTCAGTAATGCAGTAAATTGTCTCCTCTAAGGCTTTCTTTTTATCACAGTTTTAACTCTTATGTCAAGAAGTAACCTTGAAACTGAAAAGAAACTACTTTGGGGGAATGTGCTAAGGGTACGTGGATGTTCCCCTTGAGGTCCTCCAAGATGCCTTGGAATAAACGGAGGTATAGAGATTAAGCAACTCTTCTGAGTATGCAAAGCAAGGAAATAGGGAAGCAAAAATTCTGACCTAGGTTGGTCAGAATCTAGAGTTCAAACTTGTAACTTCTAAGCAGTCTATCCTTGATAATAGGGAGTGGAGAGCATTTTTAAATTCTGTTCATTGTCTCTGCCATTAGATAGAGTTCTGGTTCCTAGTAACTATGATATCTTCAATCAAATTAGTACATAATTCCATTTTTCCACTTTTTTATTGAGCTGAATACATCAAAACTTCTCAATCATTCACACATTTTCAATAATTTCAATAAAGAAAAAAAAACCTTATGTGCAAAGTGAGGAAAATGACTCTCAGACTACATGGCTATTCATCTCTAGCTGGGTTGCTTTTTAACACAGCTATTTTTAAAACAGCCTTTTATAGTTTACAAAAATCCTTTTCTTTCCCCTGAAGCCAAGTCTAGAGGACTTTTTTTTTTTTTTTTTTTTGGGGAAGGAGTGTGACTCAACACTTCACACCTTCTTCGTTATAAGAGAAATGCATGAGACAGGGTTAGTGACCGCGATCTGTGTGTGTGAGAATAAGTCCTTGCTTTGACCAAACTTTGGTCAGGGTCCTCAACCTTCTCCTAGGCCCACCTGTGCATTTCTTTGTAAATCTAGTTTTAGCAAAACCCCTGCTAAGTCATTTTAACTAGAACCCCCAACCCTTGATATCTGATCAGCCTCAATAGCTGGTCAGGTTCCTCACTCTTTGCTGTCCCCGAGATGATGTCTGATTCCTCTGGCCTGTCTTCAGCAATAATCTGGTGAGGTCAGTTTAGCCAGAACTCTCCTTACCCCTAACGTTTTCTCTTAATAATTTTCCATCCACTGACTGCCACCGTGTTCCCTGGCTATAAATTCCCACTTGTCCACACTGTATTTGTAGTTGAGCCAAGTCTTTCTCCCCCGCTGCAAAATCTCATTGCAGTGGTCCCTATACCTCTCCCAACGGTCCGGAATCAAGTCTGCCTTACCATGCTGAACAAGTGTCATTGAATTTTTTTTTTTTCTTTAACACATGCCAAGGGTTCGTTCTGGGAATTGCAGCAAGAGTCATTATTGCTTGCAGGAAAGAGAGAAGGGAACCCAGTGATCCTCTCAGCAAGGAGGGCCCAGCCCTTGGGTCAAGTCCCCAGGAGATACTGCAGTTCTGCCAACTCACGCATTTCATGGGTGGCATTAAGTCTCTTCAGTGGAGACCAGGTGTACAGGGGAAACTGGAAAGGTGAACTGTAGGAAACCAGAAATAAATTTCTTATATCATAGCTTACAATATTGAGAGTATTGAATAATTAGGATTCTCTATTATTATAATTCTAGTAATAGCAGGCAACATAAGTATGCCAAATGCCTCCTACAGAACTAATTAAAAATATTGACCAATTACTAAATAACACAGCTCTCCCAAAAGACTGTAGTATTCTGGGAATAGTAATAAGTATCAACAACTTTCAGAGAGAGGTGACCTAAGTCGTAGAAAAGACATACATCTCAGAATCTTATTTTATAAGCTACAAGAGGAGGAATTAGATGAGAGAAAAATTAGTTTATTGGTTCAAATAATTTTTCATTTTACAGATACAAGAGAAATATGAGACCCTGGTTCAAATAATTTTTCATTTTACAGATACAAGAGAAATATGAGACCCAGATCTGTCAAAATTCTAAAGAAGTATTATGTAAATTTCCTATCTTATTAAGAATCTTTTATTAGAAAGCAAAAAAAAAAAAGATAAAAATGTAATTGAGTTTGTGAGCCACTGTAGGGATTCTGAACTTGCAAATAGGTCAATTGCCAAGAGAAAATTATACATGACAGAAAAATCTAGACGATTACTATTTAATAAGTCTAGTGAGAAAACTTTGTGCATGTAATATCATTATGTTTATCCTACACCCACTCTGGATACTGAATTATTCAATTTTATTCTTTAAAGACATTTTCTTGTTTTGATTTCTGTGTTAGCAGAGATCACAAATCCACTAGCAAAATAAACATTACAGTGTATTTTAGCCTCATATATTATGATAATTCCAGCAGTCAAACAGCTGATGTTGGGAGATTTGAGAAGATGGTGGAAGAGTAAGATGCGGAGATCACCTTCCTCCCCACAGATACATGAGAAATACATCTACACGTGAACTGCTCCTATAGAACACCTACTGAAAGCTGGCAGAAGACCTCAGACCTCCCAAAAGGCAAGAAACTCCCCACGTACCTGCGTAGGGCAAACGAAAAAAGAAAAAAAAAAGACAAAAGAATAGGCAGGGGACCTGAACCAGTGGGAGGGAGCAGTGAAGGAGGAAAGGATTCTACACACTAGGAAGCCCCTTCGCAGGCGGAGACTGCGGGTGGTGGAGGGGGAAAGCTTCGGAGCCGTGGAGGAGAGCGCAGCAACAGGGGTGTGGAGGGAAAAGCGGAGAGATTCCCGCACGGAGGATCGGCGCCGACCGGCACTCACCAGCCCGAGAGGCTTGTCTGCTCCCCGGCCGGTGCGGTCGGGGCTGGGAGCTGAGGCTCGGGCTTCGGTCAGAGAGCAGGGAGAGGACTGGGGTTGGCGGCGTGAACACAGCCTGCAGGGGGCTAGTGTACCACGGCTAGCCGGGAGGGAGTCCGGGAAAAGTCTGGACCTGCCGAAGAGGCAAGAGACTTTTTCTTCCCTCTTTGTTTCCTGGTGCGCGAGGAGAGGGGATTGGGAGCTCTGCTTAAAGGAGCTCCAGAGACGGGAGCGAGCCATGGCTATCAGTGCGGACCCCAGAGACGGGCAAGAGACACTAGGGCTGCTGCTGTTGCCACCAAGAAGCCTGTGTGTGAGCACAGGTCACTCTCCACACCTCCCTTCTGGGGAGCCTGTGTAGCCCTTCAACGCCAGGGTCCCGTGATCCAGGGACAGCTTCCCCGGGAGACAGCACAGCGCGCCTCAGGCTGGTGCAACGTCCGGCTGTCCTGTGCCGCCTCAGGCTCGCCCCGCATTCTGTGACCCTCCCTCCCCCCCGGCCTGAGTGAGCCAGAGCCCCCGAGTCAGCGGTTCCTTCTAACCCTGCCCTGTCTGAGTGAAAAACAGATGCTCTCAGGCGACCTAAACACAGAGGCGGGGCCAAATCCAAAGCTGAGCCCTGGGAGCTGCTCAAACAAAGAAGACAAAGGGAAACCTTTCCCAGCAGCCTCAGAAGCAGCGGATTAAATCTCCACAATCAACTTGCTGTACCCTGCATCTGTGGAATACCTGAAGAGACAATGAATCATCCCAAATTGAGGAGGTGGACTTTGGGAGCAAGGTATATTATTTTTTCCCCTTTGCCTCTTTTTGTGAGTGTGTATGTGTATGCTTCTCTGTGACATTTTGTCTGTATAGCTTTGCTTTCACCATTTGTCATAGGGTGGTCCACCCGTTTTGTTTTTTTCTTTTTTTTTTAACTTAAGAATTTTTTTTCTTAATAATTATTTTTTATTTTAATAACTATTTTATTTTATCTTTATTTTATTCTTTCTTTCTTCCTTCCTTCCTTTCTTTCTTTCTTTAATTCATTCATTCATTCTATTTTTTTCTCCCTTTTATTCTGAGCCGTGTGGATGAAAGGCTCTTGGTGCTCCACCCAGGAGTCAGTGCTGTGCCTCTGAGGTGGGAGAGCCAACTTCAGGACACTGGTCCACAAGAGACCTCCCAGCTCCATGTACTATCAAATGGTGAATATCTCCCGTTGAGATCTCCATCTCAATGCCAAGTCCCAGCTTCACTCAACGACCAGCAAGCTACAGTGCTGGACGCCCTATGCCAAACAACTAGCAATACCGGAAAACAGCCCTATCCATTAGCAGAGAGGCTGCCTAAAACCATAATAAGGCCACAGACACCCCAAAACACACCACCAGACGTGCACCTTCCCACCAGAAAGACAAGATCCAGCCTCATCCACCAGAACACAGGCACTAGTCCCTTCCACCAGGAAGCCTACAAAACCCACTGAACCAACCTTAGCCATTGGGGACAGACACCAGAAACAAAGGGAACTACGAACCTGCAGCCTGTGAAAAGGAGACCCCAAACACAGTAATATGAACAAAATGAGAAGACAGAAAAACACACAGCAGTTGAAGGAGCAAAGTAAAAACCCACCAGACCTAACAAATAAAGAGGAAATAGGCAGTCTACCTGAAAAAGAATTCAGAATAATGATAGTAAAGATGATCCAAAATCTTGGAAATAGACTAGAGAAAATGCAAGAAACATTTAACAAGGACCTAGAAGAACTAAAGATGAAACAAGCAAGAATGAACAACACACTAAATGAAATTAAAAATCCTCTAGAAGGGATCAATAGCAGAATAACTGAGGCAGAAGAACGGATAAGTGACCTGGAAGATAAAAGAGTGTAAATAACTACTGCAGAGCAGAATAAAGAAAAAAAGAATGAAAAGAACTGAGGAGAGTCTCAGAGACCTCTGGGGCAATATTAAACACACCAACATTCGAATTATAGGGGTCCCAGAAGAAGAAGAGAAAAAGAAAGGGACTGAGAAAATATTTGAAGAGATTATAGTTGAAAACTTCCCTAATATGGGAAAGAAAATAGTTAATCAAGTCCAGGAAGCAGAGAGAGTCCCATACAGGATAAATCCAAGGAGAAACATGCCAAGACACATATTCATCAAACTATCAAAAATTAAATACAAAGAAAACATATTAAAAGCAGCAAGGGAAAAACAACAAATAACACACGAGGGAATC
>RJWK010029437.1:0-25258 GCA_004363435.1 Platanista minor
AGATTGCGATTGACATGTATACACTGATGTGTATAAAATGGATGACTAATAAGAACCTGCTGTATAAGAAAATAAATAGGGCTTGCCTGGTGGCGCAGTGGTTGAGAGTCTGCCTGCCAATGCAGGGGACACAGGTTCGAGCCCTGGTCCGGGAAGATCCCACATTCCGCCAAGCAACTAAGCCCGTGCACCACAACTACTGAGCCTGTGCTCCAGAGCCCGCGAGCCACAACTCCTGAGCCCGCATTCCACAACTACTGAAGCCCGTGTGCCTAGAACCTGTGCTCTGCAACAAGAGGAGCCACCACAGTGAGAACCCTGTGCACCGCAACCAAGAGTAGTTGCTCACAGCAGCTAGAGAAAGCCCACGCAAAGCAATGAAGACCCAATGCAGCCAAAAATTAAAATAATAATAATTTTTTTACAAAAGAAAATAAATAAAATTAAATTTAAAAAAAGAAAAAAAAAAGTTCCATGATACAGAAGAACCATTCAAATAATCCTAACAAACCATCAGATTATTTTTTAAGCCATCTCAATCCACATCATTTGCACGCAATCTGTGACCATTCTTTAGGCCCCAGGTAGAGCCATTTATTCCAGGAAGCCTCTTGTGTCTCAGATCTCAGTAAGAAACACTCTGATGTGAGACAGCCTTCACTGATTTCTACTAGATTTGCGTGGCAAGGGCAGCGCCATGGACAGGTAAGAGGGACTACAAGGAAAACGTAAGAGGAACAGAATCTAGGTGCTTGTCCTATTTCACCCAAACAATTATTTCTCAAGCACAATCACAGGGGTCTTGAATAAAATAAACATGAAATCTTATAAAATATGGTAAATTTTATTATTTAGGGACTTCAGAGGAAGGAAGAGCTGATAGTGCCACACTTCATTTTTTTTTTTTGCGGTACGCGGGCCTCTCACTGTTGTGGCCTCTCCCGTTGCGAAGCACAGGCTCCGGACGCGCAGGCTCAGCAGCCATGGCTCACAGGCCCAGCCGCTCCGCGGCAGGTGGAATCTTCCCGGACCGGGGCACGAACCCGTGTCCCCTGCATCAGCAGGTGGACTCTCAACCACTGCGCCACCAGGGAAGCCCAGTGCCACACTTCTTAAAGAATTACTTCTTCGCTAATTCTCTCTAATTTTGGGGATAGAAAACTTAGGTACCCAGCACAAAAGGGTAAATAATTCATATAAGAAAATGTTTTCAAATAAATAAGATTTATCTCTGTGTGTGACTTTTTAACTATATTTTAACAGAATTTTAAAAATAAATTACATATATATACATTTCATTGTTTAAATTCTTAAGTAGAACCTGGTAAACATAAGTAACATGTTTTACACAGAAGAAATAAAACAAATTGGCCTTTTCTTAATTCAAAATTATCATTATGAAATCTTCATGATCCACCTGTTATTATTCTGTGCATTAAAAAGTAATGTCCTCAAGAAAAAGTAAAAAGAAATACTCTGATCTGTTATTCCGGTGAGCATCTAGTCGTGTTCTCAATAGTAGAGTCATCTGTGGACAAGCCCTATTCCTTACAGAGAACGTCTGTGTTCTACACAACTCCTACCCACCACAGCCCATAAACATGGTAGAACTCAAAACACAAAGATACTCTTTTATTAGAACAGTTCCAATTACCTTGTTAGTGAGTCCTGCTATGCTAAGTATCCCTGGAAGCACGCACCTAGAATCACAAAATTTTAAAGCTAGAAAGGGCCTTTCAAGCCACTCAGAAATTTCCCTCATATGTGAGGGAAATGAGGAAACTGGAGAAGCCAAACGGCTTGTCCAAGTTTGGTGACAGAATTAGGACAATCCAAGCCCCTGGCTACCATCCACGTGCTGCAAAGAACCTCAGTTTTCTTACGAAAACACTTTCAAGTGTGAAGTTGAGAAAACAAGTTACTTCTCCAAATCTCAAGTTTATTCTTATAAAAGAATGGAACAAGGCCATCCTCAAGTTTTCTTCTGTCTGTAAAATCTGGTGAATCTCATTTTCATAATGTATAATACCAAATGTCCCCAGCATTGTGTGGGGATAGAAAGCTGCTCTCATCTTCCCTTAAAGAATACAAACGTGGGAGAGGTACGTGAAGAAAGGGTGGGGTTTATTAATCAGGAAGCGAGAGAGGTGATGGTGGGACTTAGCTGGCCGCCATTGGGAACCCCTCTCTTCCCAGGCCCCCCTCCACTCCCTCCCAGCAAGCCACAGGGAGTAGGATGGGGACGTCCCAGTAGCTAACCATACCACAGCCCCTGCCCTAGCCTCCCCTCTTACCTCCTAGAATGCTGGTGGGAGGGCAGGAGGGCTAGGTAGATGGATGAAGGAGAGCTGTTGGAAGCTTCTAGCTCCAGGCCAGGTTAGGAGCCAGTCAGTACTGATTAGCTGTCAGGGACCTGCAGGATAGACAGGGAACCCAGAGTGGCCACTCATTTCCCCTTGAGAATCAATGACTTAATTTTTCTGTTCTTTACCCTACATAGAGTAGGCATGTGGCTGAACAGGATTATCCTGCCACCTGAATAATCTCATGCAGTGGGATCACTGACTTGGCTCAGCTCTTTGTCCATTTCCTGCACAGAATCCCACCCAATCAGAGCAGTATGCTGCTCACCCAGGAATCGTCCACAAGTTCCAAAGATCTTTGGAGCCGTCGGCTATTTCACTATCACGCAGAGCTCCTGGAGTCAGTGCTTCTAACATTCACATCATCAAGGATGCTCCAGTACCAGGCTTTGCCTCTCTAATTTGACACATAAAGTAATGCTGTTTTGAGTGATTCCCTTCCCATATAAATCAGAGCTAATTCAAGCCTAGTCCTTTAGAATGCCACTGTTGGGGGCTTCCCTGGTGGCACAGTGGTTGGGAGTCCGCCTGTCGATGCAGGGGACATGGGTTCGTGCCCCGGTCCGGGAAGATCCCACATGCCGTGGAGCGGCTGCGCCCGTGAGCCATGGCCGCTAAGCCTGTGCGTCCGGAGCCTGTGCTCTGCAACGGGAGAGGCCACAACAGTGAGAGGCCCTCGTACAGACAAAAAACAAACAAACAAACAAAAAAAACTACCTAGAATGCCACTGTCACTTCTTGTATTCTCTTCTACTCTATTACACAGGATAAAGGGGTTGGGGGGGGGGGTCCCAGTTGGCCTCTAGGGGTTATGTCTAACCCTCCCTGCTGCATGGCTGCTTTAAGTTATTCTCCTAAAAGTAATAATATTAACCGTTAACACATAATACCACTAACTGTGAGTCTGTTAACAGGTTTAGCTCTCACAACAACCCTGGCCAATAAGGACCATTATGGATCATATCCAAATAAGGACTATTATGGACAATAATGATCATTTTCAGCTCCAATTTAAAGATAAGAGACCAGAAGGAAGTTGCTGGCACAGAAAAATGAGGTCACTTGCCCAAGGTCATACTAGCAGCAAGTGGCAGAACCAGGATTCGAACACAGGTCCCTCCACTTCACCCAGATGAAGGTGCCCTCCTAGGGAAGTGGGACACAGAGACCGTCAACAGCTGGTAATAAGGGAAGAGAGGCAAGCTGAATTATTTCTTCAGAGTTGCCCTTTTCTTCCTCAAACCACCTGGTACTATGAGGAGCAATGTCACATGGGATAAAAGGTTAACACTCACATGGCTGCACCCAACCAGAAATGCTACCATAGCGAAAGGAGAAATCTCCAGAGCTCTCAGTGGGAAAGATAAAGGTAGACTAAGTGGAGAGTTCCACTTACAAAACTTTACTTTGATGCTAATAATTTATACCTACACCAGTGAACATTTCCCCCATTATACTGGTTTGCCAGTGGCTGGAAAAATCCACATAAAGGCATTTATCTTAAATATCGCTTGATTATTTCATTTACTACTTTGAGCCACACTTAGTCCTTTTATATCTCTTTGCACGCAGCTGATAATCTCAGGATACTCCACTGTGTTCACTTCAGAAAACTTCCCCTAAACCTTTCCACAGCGCCCTTTAATTCACAGCTGTGCTCACTATCCAGGAGCTCATGTTTTGTCAGTGGGTACTTAATACAGAATTCTGGAGAGCAAGCACTTTTTATGGCCTTATTTCCCTATACCTTGGTAGGAAAAAAAAGAAACTGGCAGATTCAAGACTGCCATAGCTTTCCACTTCAAAGAGCTGTAAAACACCTGTTTACAAAAGCAGTCAGTTCTATTCTATTTATTTTTTATTTTTACTAATTATTCTATTTGTATTTATTTGTTGGCCACGCCAGGCGACTTGCAGGATCTTAGTTCCCCCACCAGGGGTCAAACCCAGGCCCCCTGCATTGCAAGGGCAGAGACCTAACCACTGGACCCGGAGAATTCCCAGTAAATCCTATTTTATGCAAACTTTTTCACGCAATGTCCTTATTCCTTAAGACATTCTTTAAGATTCCCAGGAAGGAGACGAGCAGGAGGCAGACCTCCTCCCTAAGCAAGAGAAGCCATCTCAACTCTAGGTAACAGTGCGGAACCCAGCTGTTTCAGGGATCCCTGAACAAGACAGTGACAGAACATCAAGTGTTCAGAAACATGAAGAGTCGTTCTGCAAGGTGGATTCGCAGCCTCTTGGAACAGCTCGCCGTTCATTCCTCATCCCAACCCCTCCCACCCAGAGCAGGCTCCCAAAACACAACAAAACCCGGAGGTGGCCGTGCTTCAGCTCCTATACCAATCTCATCTCAAGTCTGGGGAAGAGAATGAATTTCTGCTTTCCCAAAGAAGGGGGTTTTATCAAGGCCTCTGCAGTTCCGTTGCACAGAGCAAAAAGTTTAGAAGTTTGGACTTGCAGAGATAGCTGAGTTTCGTGGATGTGACCCATTTAAACCAGGTCATTTAAAAATGCTCTTTCAAAGTCTGATTATATTAATAAGTGAAATCACCCAATTATCTAAAAGGAAGAACGAGCGACCTACGAAGTGAATATCCATGAATTAATGTAGGGCACTCTGAAAACTAAACTGTTTGGTGGGAGGAACAATCATATCAGTTTCGATTTTTTTTTTTTCCTTTTTAAGTAACTTCCAGAGAACAATCTATTTACGTAAAGCCACACGTAATGCCGCCTCTAGGTAGATTTCAAGGTTAATGGCATCTCTTTTAAACACACACACACACACACTCACACCTACAACAACAACATTTGGCGAAGTTTTAGGGGGTCTCATAATCACAGACCGATCAGGAAGCTGCTAGAAACAATTAAGCAGGATTTCAAAATGACTGGTACAGGATGTGCCCATAAAAAGTAAAGCTGAGCGCACTGGTGGAGCTGCCAAAGTTGCTACTGCAAAGTACCCTGAACTTTTACAGGGTGGCCTGGGGTCCCTCTGACAACCCTTGCTCCGTCTGGTTGCCTTACAAACAAACACACTAGCCCTAGCGGTATCTGGCGGGAGCGGGGAGGGGGGAGTCGCGCGAGGACTGCGAGCGGGAGTGAAGGGGCGGGGCAGAGGGAGGGTGACTGCAGGAGCTTCAGGGTCTTCTTTAACTCGAAGAACGAGTTTCGCTTTCGTCCAAGTAGGGGACAACGAGGTGGCAATGAACTTCCTCTCCCCCCGAGAGACCCCCGCGCGGCAAGGACAGCAGGAACGCCCCTGGAGCGCTCGATTCCAGCTTTTCCGCGGGCCCGGGCGCGCAGGGGCCTGCTGGGGTTGGGGTCGGCCGGGATGCCCCGCGAGGAGGTGGCGGGCTGGCGTGGGTGAGGCCCCAGGAAGCGCCTACCTGTGCGGCGGCGCGCTCAGCCGCGGCGCGCAAGTGCCGGGGGCATCCCGGGGACGGCCTGGGCGGGCGGGGCGCGCGTCGCGCCCGGCGGGCTGGTCTCTTTCCGCCGCGGGCCGCCGGGAAGACTCCCGCCTCTTCTCCTGCCGGTTGAGGACACAGCGGGTCCCGCGGCGGCGGTAGCAACAGGCACCGAGGCGCGGGGACGGCGGCGACGGCGGCGGCGGCGGAGGAGGAGGAGGTGTCTGCGCGCGGCTCGCGTTTCCTCCTCCGCGGCAGGGCGAGCGCAGGGGAGGCGAGGGGAGGGCCGAACTCGGGATCTCCCAACTCGGTCCCCAGGGACCTGAAAGGGAGAAGTGATGCTTCCTCCCTCTCCACTGCGCCGTTTGACTCTCGAGCGGCATTGCCGGGACGGGCGAGTCACACACGAACAACAGCTGCTGCAGTGCGGGTCCCTCACGGCCTCCCGCCCTTCGCTATCTTTCCCCTCCCCAGCAGTCCGTCCTCAACCCGCCCCCCCCCGCCCCCGGCCTCCAGCCTCGGCCCGGGAGAGGGTGTGCCGGGCGCCACCCTCACCCAGCCCCAGAGCAGCGTCTCGGCCGCCGAACGCCTAGGCCCCGCGCGTGATTAAGGCCCTCGAGGAGGGATGTACAGTCGCACACCCTGTCTTCGGCGGCCTATTTATAGCAGGTGGCACAGCCCGCCGCGCTCTCCGCCTAAGCGGCTCTCAGCAGGTGGCACTTCCAGCCTGCTCTTCGCTCCCCTGCAGTAGCCTCGCCTCATCTGCGCTCTCGCCTTCTCTCAGAAATGGACCGGGTGAAAACTGCACAGAACACAGCAAGGCGATCAAGCCACCTGACTCTCCCCCGCATCACCCCTTCTTCCCGTCCTAGGCAGGGAGTGATTTCGGCACTGGCATCCTATGCGGCGCTTGCAGGCAAGGGTCGAAAATCGGGGACTCAGGGAATAGCCGGAGGCTGAAGTGCCCTCCCCTATTAAACACCGGTAAACCCATTCCTGAACAGCTGCGGAGTGACGCAGAGGCTAGATGGGGCGCTTTTCCCCTTACACACACACACACACACACACACACACACACACACCCTCGGTGTTCCCAACCCTCGAGTCAGGTTTGGAGAAATTCCCAGCGGCCTAGGAGAGCCACCAGGGAGATGGAAGACGTCTGAGAAAGCGGGCTCCTAGGATTAGATGGCAGTGTGCAGGAAACAGGCAAACCTCCGAAATCCCTGTCCCACCAGGTAAAAGGGGGCAGTTTAACTCCGGGGGGTAGGTAGAGAGATGTGAGGAAAGTGGGAGACCTAGCAGAGAGGGGAAAGCAGGAAGAAGAGGGAGATGGACGTGGGGTAGGTGGGGAGGGGTGTAGGCAGCGGCAGAAGGGGACAGCATCTCTCAGGATTTTTTTGCTTAGTGTTAGCTGCAGGCTAACTTTAGGGAAGTAGCTGCATTTGAGCTGCAGGGTTGGACGTGAACCCAAGTTCCAACTCTACCACTGGGTGGGCTTAGACAAGCTGTTGGACCTCTGGTCTCCATTCTTTTACCTGTAAAATGGGACCAATACACGCTTTATGAGACCATTGTGAGGATACAATGGCAAAGTGTACGTAAAGTGCTTAGCACAGTGGCACATATATGGACCTCAACTAATGGCAGCAGCTATTGTTACCTTGGCTCAGGATGCAAATACAGGTCCAAGGTTCTCCCCTCCCTCCTTCCTCCCTTCTTCCTCCAGGAACAGTGAGTTGCTAGAAGCTGAGAAGGCTCTTGGAGGCTTTTCTTTTTTAAGCTGTTTTTTTTTTTTTTTTTTTTTATGCGGGCCAATCTCAAAGTCTCTATTGAATTTGTTACAATATTGTTTCTTGGCCAGGAGGCACGTGAGACCCCAGCTCCCTGACCAGGGATTGAACCCACACGCCTGGCAGGGGAGGTCTCAACCACTGGACCAGCAGGAAGTGCCAGGCAATTGGAGCCGTTTTGATTAGGACTACCTTATGGTCCCTGATCCCATTCCCCTGGATGCTCACATCCCAGGGAGTTATATTTAAGTGGGATACAAAAGCTTTATCCACAGCTTTATTTAAAACTTATAATACTGGTAGCTATTATTCGTTGAGGGGCTAGTCTATTTGGGGCATTGTGGAAGCCACTTTATATATATTGTCTCTAATCCTCACAAAAATTCTTTAGGGCAGAGATGATTAAATCCACTTGACTAATGAGGAAACTAAGAGATTAATGCCTCTTTGGACCACAGAACTAGTAGGTTCTGAGATCTAGATCCAAAGACTGTTATAACACACTTCCTTTCTGGTCACTGTGTAGCTCTCTTGTAGCACTCAATTCATTCTTTGTTATAGCACAGTTGTTTGTGTACTTAGCCTAAAATCTTTTTTAAAAAAGAGGTAAGGGGGGCTTCCCTGGTGGCACAGTGGTTGAGAGTCCGCCTGCCGATGCAGGGGACACGGGTTCGTGCCCCGGTCCGGGAAGATCCCACATGCCGCGGAGCAACTAAGCCCGTGCGCCACAACTACTGAAGCCCGTGTGCCACAATTACTGAAGCCCACGCGCCTAGAGCCTGTGCTCCGCAACAAGAGAAGCCACCGCAATGAGAAGCCTGCGCACCGCAACGAAGAGCAGCCCCCGCTCACCACAATGAAGAGTAGCCCCCGCTTGCCAAAACTAGAGAAAGCCTACGTGCAGCAACAAAGACCCAACACAGCCAAAACTAAATAAATAAACAAATAAATAAAACTAAGCATGTAATTTGGTTAATCACTTATTGTGAATAAAACCTCATTTAAAAAAAAAGAGGTAAGGAATATATGCAGACATAAATACTCTAATGATTAGAATGTTTATTGGGTTATGGAAATTGTTCTTCATTAGGTTATAAGACCAGTTAAACCGTATTGTTACCTCTTGGATCACACCATAATCATTTCCCATTTTTGTCTCCAACTCACGCATACAGTTCTCATCCCCTCTCTGCAGCAGCCTGCTGAGCACACTTACCTCCAGAGTGCCAGATGTCAAGACAGGCACACTCATCCATTTCGTTGACATCCCCAAACTGCCTTTCATACACGACCGGACAGATGATAGTTGAAACTATTACCTAACAACACTGGTCAGGTCAAGGCTGGCCGCTGCACACAGAACATCCTGGCCAGAACTCCCTTCCATCCTACCTCTTACTCCCTTTGCGTTTCGTCATTAATCCCCTTCACGCCCACTCCATCCACACCCAGTCCCAGAGTGCAGGAAAGCTTAGGTAGAGGTAGGCAGCCAGATAGTGTGCTAATCAGATCACAAAGGTAGGAAGTGGAAGGGGTAGGGTACAGAGGCAGGCCCGGGCCCCATGTCTCTCATAATATTCCTT
Organism: Platanista minor; assembly: GCA_004363435.1. Lineage (NCBI taxonomy): Eukaryota > Metazoa > Chordata > Mammalia > Artiodactyla > Platanistidae > Platanista > Platanista minor. Next base: position 9,156 of record RJWK010029437.1, read on the forward strand.
CCCTCCACTCCACTGCTGTAATCTAGCAAGTTGTGCGTCAGAGATTTACAACTTAGTGGCAAATGACCATTTCCCTGATCCCGTAACCTGAGTTAGGGAGGCATCACGACCTTGTGAGAAGCAGTGATTTCTGCATCATTTTTCCAGTTCCCAGGGTCAGTTAGAGCCCTAGGGATAATAACAAGGGATTTTATAATACTTTTAGCTTCCTGGAAACAGAACTCCCTTTATAATATGTGATAAACATTTTCAAACTTTTTTGCTGCAAAGCATTGTCTCAGAGAGTAGAGGAGAGCCTGCCATCAACCTCATTGGCACTCATTTCTAGCAGCTCTGGAAGAAATAACAAAGGGAACTTTGGGACAAATGGTGTTCCTGGGATGGCAGGATAAAGACTATTGAACAGGAAGGGGACACCCATGTGCAGAGCAGAAAGATAAGAGTGACAACCCAGCTCTTAGCCTGCAAGCACCATTGCTCTAGGAGGGAAGTGGCTCCTTTCCCTTGTCACACAGATGTGTGACTCCCAGCAGGGCTGGTGCACTGCCAAGGCAGAGGCTGGGGCAGCAGGGCCTTGGTGATGGCAACAGAGAGCTCTCTGGCGCCTGAGATGGTAGTTCTTTGTCACCATTAACAAAACCAGGTAGGGAATGGGGCCAGACACTGTTGTGACTCTGCTTCCAGCCCCTGATTCTCCTGAAATCCTGCCATGGATCATTTTGGGGCGGGGGGGCTTCCCCTATAGATTCTTTCTTAATTTAGCTATTTGCCCCGTAATTAGTTGTTCATTTCCAAAAACCAGGAGCACTGATATCAGCTTTAAGATGGCTGTGGAGCTCTAAAAAATTGTGAACCACTGGCACCATTAAATCAAGTTGGGAGGCCCAGAGGATGAAAGAAAACAGAGCCACTTTACTTTTAAAAAGATAAGGGGACCATACATAAATCTAGAATGAAGTCTTTGGTTAATGTAGAGAAGAGACCTTTAATAAAATTACTCATTATTATTACATCTATCAGTTACTTATTTAAATGTTCATATTAGTTGGAAATCCAAACTCTGATAATTGCTATGATATGTTTTCACCTAACTTCCAAATATACAAAATAAGGTAAGAGTTTTAACCTAGTGGGTCTATTTCCAAAATTGGCGTAGAGGCAAGAAATTAAGATTGTATTGGATAGAACCCTAGGAGAGTAAGGTGGTTCACTGGTTGTTCGGTGGTGGCTTCCTGGAGCCCTCGGTGGAGAAGGTTTCTAAGGCAACTCTGAGCTCAGTGGGAAAGGCTGCGAGATGGAGAAGCAGCAAGCCTGCCTGGGGCTAGGAAGAGGCAACATCGCAGCACCATGCTGGGTAACTTGCCAATCCTGCCAACCCAAGGCATGACTGTTAGCATCTAAAGAGTACGTAAGTCATGCCCAAGTATCTTTATGAGCTGTAAGAAACATTCTTCAGGGCTTCCCTGGTGGCGCAGTGGTTGGGAGTCCACCTGCCGATGCAGGGGACACGGGTTCGTGCCCCGGTCCGGGAAGATCCCACATGCCGCGGAGCGGCTGGGCCCGTGAGCCATGGCCGCTGAGCCTGCGCGTCCGGAGCCTGTGCTCCGCAGCGGGAGAGGCCACAACAGTGAGAGGCCCGCGTACCGCAAAAAAAAAAAAAAAAAAAAAATTCTTCACAACAAGACAATGAAGTCAAGAGAGAACAGTACATTACATTGACTTGCCTACAATACAGGGGTCTTGAAATTACTTTCCAAAAGGCTTGAGAATGATAAAATATAGTGGAGTAAATGAAACAAGCAGATAACCGACGTAGATTTTGAAATTTCACCTATTAAAATAAACAAAAATGTTACTGCCCGGGAGAACTTGTACTTGCACTTGTGCTTGCAATGCATGAGACTGCATAAATCCATGCGGTGTGAGAACGAGTGAGCTATGTCCTCAAGCCCCAGCGTGGCTGCTGTGAGAGCCTCCTCTCCTTTTGTAGACAAAGCAGATAGAACTCTGGGCACTGGTTCCACTTGCCTTTTCAGCTCCCGTTCCTACTTGTTAAATCATTGCTTGTCACAAGCAGCCATCCCACACAACTCTCTGACATTATCCAGCCTTTCCATGGGCTTCCCCCTTCCCACCTGAGCTGGCTTGGTGGGCTGGAGCATCAAGCACAAAGCTGAGCAATTGTTAGATAGCACACCACCTTTTGTTATATCTATATTTGTCTAAAGTCTCTGAGAATCTCTTTGTAAGTTGTCAGAGTTATGGATCTCAGGGATTTTACCCAGACTGGTAAGATGACTAAACTTCCAACACTGCAAGACCCCCACTTTATTTGATCCCAAATGCCATTATGACCTTGCTGGTACTTAATGTGTAATCTCATTTAGAAAATGCAGTAGGCAGCTAACTGGTCTCCCTGCTGCTGCCCTTGCCACCCTACAGTCTATTCTCAATAGAGCAGCCAAGTGAATCTGTGAAAATATTAGTTGGGCCATGTCACTGCTCTGCTTAGAATCCTCCCATGGCTTCCCACATTTCCCAGAGTAAAAACCAAAGTCCTTATAATGGATTATGGAGTTTATGGGACCTTCCCCTTTCCCTATCCCCACACTATTTCCTCTGACTTTATGGTCTGCTACCAGTCTTGGCTCACTCTGCTCTAGCCATATTGGCCTTGCTGCTACTCAAACCTGTCAGGGACACTCCTGCCACAGGGCCTTTGCACTCACTATTCCCTCTGCTGGTCATGCTCTTCCCTTAGATATTCACATTGCCCCCCCACCCCTACTTACTGCACCTTCTTTAGTCTTTGTTTAAATACTACCTTCTCTCTGAGGCCTTCTCTGACCAACCTTTTGAAAATGGAAACACACACACACACACACACACACACTTAAGACTTCTCATCCCCCTTTCCAGTTTTATATTGCTCCAGAGCATTTATCACCCTCTAAGATACTGTATTAGTCACTTGCATTTCTTATTTGTCATCTGTTTCCACCTGCTCCCCCTCTATGGGCAGAAGATTTTTCCTGTTTTATTCACAGCTGTACCTCCAGTGCATAGAGCCCAGCATGTAGTGGGCATTCAATAAATATGTGCAGAATGAATGAAAATAACTTGTAACACACGACATTTGTGAATTCACTGAATGTCTATGTAATACCTCCCTTAGATTAGAAACATTTTAGGTTTCCCTCTGTTTACGCCTTGCACCCTCATCAAGTTTCTCAACTGTCCTAGGAGATATGTCAGTCCTTCCCCCAAAGTGAGCTATTGTTAAAGCATGTGATTCCTTGTTTATCCATCAACAGAGATCAGATTTTCCAATATACTGTACAAGGATTGCAAAATCTTGGAACAACTGAGAACTCACCCATGCTCAATGTTTGTCAAAAATTTCGTTAAGAAGATCATTTTGGAAAACTTCCTGAAAGCTATACAGTCCAACTGGCCCTCTAGCATCTGTATCCTCTAAAATCAGTTCCTGTATCAGATCAACCCAAGTGAAGAGCAGTTTGCCTAGACTGTATCCAGAAAAATTTCTTTTATCGAATTGTACTTTGACATGATCCCATTTGCCAATATTGGGGGGATACATTTTATAAAAAGGCTCTTTTCAGTCTGAGATATTGTTTAATACTTTACACAATGTCCTTTCAAGGAGAATCCAGGAAGTAGTTTCTCACGGTGCTCCACCAGGAATAACTGTTCTTTCCTTGAGCAACTAGTTGTATTTCCATCCCTGGACTGACTAATGGGCTCAAGGGGTCCATTGCTTGGCAAGTATCCAGGTCATTTTGTATAAAGTCACAAGTACTCGTCCTAAGCCCTTGCCAGCTTGTGCCAATTTTCATCCATCCAAGACAAAATATGAATCACAATGTATGATTTCATAAGACTAAACTGGGCTATGCTGTATTCTGAGATCACATTCTTCCTGCTTTGCAGCTATTAACAAAAGAAAGTCTTTCTTTTATGAAATGATGGTGAGTGTCAATGGTAGAAGCTTCTGTTCTCTTGTTTTAGTTTTGTTTAGTGTCTTTACCTGGCAAAAGAACATGATAGCATGTTTTGTCAGTTCCCAGTTTGGGAGGAAATTTTACTGGTTTGTAAAACCCAAAGTCTTGGGAGCACTGGTTTTCTACCTTACTCCTAGCTTCATTCAACTTCACCTACATTCTCTTCCTTTAGTCCTATTTTCTTTTTTTTTTTCTTTTTTTTTTGCTGTACGTGGGCCTCTCACTGTCGTGGCCTCTCCCGTTGCGGAGCACAGGCTCCGGATGCGCAGGCTTAGCGGCCATGGCTCACGGGCCCAGCCGCTCCGCAGTATGTGGGATCCTCCCGGATCCGGGGCACGAACCCGCGTCCCCTGCATCAGCAGGCGGACTCTCAACCACTGCGCCACCAGGGAAGCCCAGTCCTATTTTCTTATTTATTTATTGTTAAATTTTTTGTTGCCTTGCACGCATTTAAGCCCCCTTCAATCATTTCTGGGATCTAGCAGACATGAATGAATGCATGAGTGAATGAATGAACGAAAGGCCAGGCAAAGGACATATCAACTTGCTTGGTACAGCCTCCAGCTCCACACTGTACCAGATGCTCTCGTTCATCTTCCCCTGGCATGGTATCTGCAAGTGTGCAGTGTGTAGTGCTATGTAATTGACATCTCACGTTACTTAACCACCTTGGAGGCCCTCAAAGGTAAGTGTTATTTTCCCCCTTTCCCTCATTACATACATGAAGAGATTTAGGCTTAGAGCATTTGAATTCTCCTAAGGCAGAAAACTTGTCGGGGAGAAATTGGAATTTTAACCTAGATGTTCTGCCTCCAAGCCTAATTCTTTTTCTCTATAACATATTTACTGGCTTTTAAAATGACTGTTTTTTGAGGGTGGTAGTGTACAGAGTTGTTGTTGTTGTTTTAAGAAGACATAAAGAGAATCTGGTTATTTCCCTGGCTTTCAGAATAACCTTCCTTGTTGCAAGGTGTTCTATGGGAGGGCGGTGCTTCTGCTGGGCTCCTCTGACCGCCCCCCCTTTAGCTTGGGGGAATGTTCATTGAACTGAATCCAGGTTCCCCTTATCAGTGCATATTGAAGAAATGCGCTGCAGGGTAGTCTCCTTTTGATCACTTTTTCTATTGCCTAGTACTTCCTGTTGTGCAACAGCATTATAGTGGGAGCTCGCTTCACTACTTAGTAATTTCCTTTAATAGTAAAGCCGAGCTAGAGACATTCGGCCCTCTTCTCATTTTCCTGAAGTTGCTAAATATAAAATGTAAGATGAAGTTCTCCTATTATTCAGAGGAAAGGAACTTGAGTCCTTAAATTTGAAGCTTAGAGAAAAAATTAAGATGGAGTTAGAATTTAGCAAGATTCCCAGATTGGCAGGTATGTACCACAAAAGGCTTAGAAGAGTCAACCAGCAGAGAGATTTGTTGATTAGTGATTCTTTGTACGGACTTGGATGAGACACGGAAGTGATGTAAAGAAATGTGAGACATCGTCCCTGTCTTCAGGACTTTAAGCTTTTCTAACTCAGGGTCAACAAAATTTTCTTAAAGGCCTATTTAGTAAGGCTTTTAGCCTTTGCAGGCCATTCCGTCTCTGTTCCAACTTTCAGCTTAGTCATTATTAGTGCAAAAGTAGCCATAACAAGTAAGCAAATGAATATTGTTGTGTCCTAGTGAATATGGATACTGCCATTGGAATTTCATGAATTTTTGCATATCAGGAACTGTTATTCTTAAAAAAAATGTTTTTCAATCATTTAAAAATGTAAGAATTACTATATCAAACTAAAAATTTCCTGCACAACAAAGGAAACCATCAACAAAACAAAAAGGCAACCTATGGAATTGGGAAAACATTTGCAAACCACGTACCAGATAAGGGGTCAATATGTGCTTCATTATCAACATATTAAATTAAAAAATCTGGCCACGGGTCTAATAACTATCATGATTTTGTGGTGATGAGGATATATGATAGTCTGAGATACCTGTGGCAGCTAAAATGTGACACGAACATAGGTGGTTTCTACTGATGACAAAGTTGCAGGGCCTGATGATACTTCTGTGGTTTGTTGCCTGCATTCATAATTGAAGGAATTTCTAATTTTTGGTTAGAACTGCTAGAAGTAACTTAAAAAGTGTTTTTATTTTCCATCCAAGTTCACTGACTCTTTGCATTCTATGCACAGAATCGTTGGAGAAACTTTGATCTCAGGTTAGGGGCTCCTGGGAAGTCAAGGAGAATGTGGGGAAATTGGGCAGTTAGAAGGTCCTCGTCTTTGAGAGCAACAATTTTAATAGAGCTGAGAAGACAGCGGAATTGAAGGGCATTGATTCGGCAATGTTGGTTTGCAAAATGGCTCCCAAACGCAAGGGCAAGAAGACACTGAAGAAAGAGGCAGGATGGGCTAAACGGCTGTTGCCTTAAGTCACTCATTTTTGGGGTGTTTTCTTATGCAGCAAAAGCTAACTAATACAGGTGGGTAATGTATTTTCCAAATCTATGTCTCCTGGCAATTTTCCCACATTCCATGAGTTCTCCAAGATTAACACACTGTGTGTCAGGATAACATCTACAACTATTCTTAGTACCCAGAGAGATTCTTTTGAGTTGTATTTTCTAAGCGTCAGGTTACTTATCCTGGTCTCCAAAAATCTAGTTACATGTGGCATGCTACAAGATCACACTTGGATATCAGTGTCACCTACCAGTTATCACAAGTCATTTCTTCCTGTAACCAGTGACAAGACTCCACAGATCTGTGTTCAATATTTCCCTTTGACGTTCCATAACCACAGAAGCTCCTTAGGTTTGCTCTTTTGAAGAAAGACCCCATTCCTGTCACACTGACCAGCCTCAGGCGGCCATGGATCACTGCCTAGGCTTTGTAAACTTAGGCAAATTACTTACCTGACTTGTTGGTTCTCAGTGTCTCCAACCATGAGATAGGGATAAGAGTAACCGTAATTACCTTACAATGTTGTCAATAGAATTAATGAGTTAGTAAAGGTAAAATACTTAAAATCTGGCATGTGGTAGAGCTATACAGTTATTGCTATATTTCAGTGTTGCAATTTGTCCCCTTTTCCTTCTTCTCTGGATCTTAACAGCTTTCTCCCCTTTTCCATCTCTTTGTAGGAAGAACGGGATACTAACCTAACAGGCTATTTCAAATAACTCCAATCCTTTTGGAAACTAAGACTCCAGGAATTCAGCATTTATGCTGCTTCAGAAGCAGTGTAATGATTGCTGTAAAGAAAAAATCTGAGACATTTTTCTCTTTTAAATGGTCAAGGTTTTTCCAGCAAGGACAGGAAAGCTTCTTCAAAGTCAGTAACATTTTTCAAGGTAAAATTTAACAACTTGGAAGTCTTTCAAAATTCCTTCAAGCCCTGTTCTTCCAAAATGAGATTTTTCTGGAAACTAGTGGGGTTTGCAGGGAAGCAGTCAGCGCTGGGCCAGTTCTGGAAGCATGTAGACTGTGCAGGTGTGGAGGAGGCTTACAATTCATTTGGACATTAGTGCTAGGTAAAACAGAACAAAATGTTTTTAAATTGACAGTTGAACTCCAAAGAAAAGAAAATTTCCTAAGTGTTAAAAAAAAAATTTTCCTCGGTAAATTGAGAAGAGCAGAAAGCAGCTGCTGGAACCCCCGTGGCCTCAGGAAGGTGTGAGACCAAGTGTGGGCCTCAAGGACTGGGGTTTAACATCTCTCTCTCTCTCTCTCTCTCTCACACACACACACACACACCCCATGCTTAGGCACCTGGAAATATGGCCCCAGGCTGACAGGAGGCAGGGAGTTGGAACTGACTCACTTGTCTTTGTTTTTTTTATTTTTTCTCCCCTAAAATTTCTATTGGATTCTATTTTCAAGTCTCTTGTTCTTATTTATGGTGTCCTATCTTAATTCCGTAGTATCCAAGACACCTGAAAAGGACTGTGCCTCTGTGAGAAGGGAACTAGAAAAAAATGTACTTGCTGGTCCAGGATCTGGGAAGCCTGTAGTTTGTTTGAGACACTGGATGGGGATAGGGGGTGGGCTGGGGGTCAGAGGTGGGGAGAGTGAGTTCGTGATCAGAAATCAGAACTCCAAACCTGTGTCATATGAGTGTATGAAGTGTGGATTTATGCTTACAAGTTGGTGTAGGATTCAAAGCTAATAAAAATAACATAAAAATTCATCACCAGAACTTCCCTAGTAGTCCAGCGGCTAAGACTCCACACTCCCAATGCAGGAGACCCAGGTTAGATCCCTGTTCAGGAAGCTAGATCCCACATGCAACTAAGAGTTCACATGCAGCAGCTAAGAATTCGTATGCTGCAACTAATGATCCCACATGCTGCAGTGAAGATTGAAGATCTTGCCTGCATGCCACAACTAAGACCCGACACAGGCAAAACAAAAAACAAAAAAACTCATCACCAACTTTGTTAGAAGAGATACAAATATCTTCTCCCAGATTGTGGATTGTCTTTTAATTCTATTTATAATGGCTTTTATTATACAAATGTGGTCAACTCTTTTGCTTTATGGTTTGGGCTTTTGGTGTCTCTTTTAAGAAATCCTTCTCTCCCATGATATCATAGAGACAATCTCCTACAATTAATTTCTTCTAAAATTCTTTTTTAAGTCTGCAACAGAAAGTTTTAAAAGTATTTTTTAAATTGAAGTATAGTTGATTTACAATGCTGTGAATTTCTTCTAAAAATTTCAAAGTGTTGTTCACATTTAGATCTTGAATCCAACTGCAGTTTACTTTTCCATATGGTTTTGGATATGGTTTGAGGTAGGGATCTAATTTTAGTTTTTCCATCTAGACAGCTAATTGTTCCAGAATTTTTTACTCAGTAGTTCTTTCCTTACAGACATATGATGCCATGTTGGCCATATACCAATTTCTTCTATATACATTTGCTTATTTGTTATTTCCTTCCACTGGCTTATTTGTTCATCTCTCTGCCAAATTTATTTACTGTATCTTTTTTTTTTTTTTTTTTTTTTTTTTTTTTTTTTTTTTTTTTTTTTTTTTTTTTTTTTTTGGTACGCGGGCCTCTCACTGCTGTGGCTTCTCCCGTTGCGGAGCACAGGCTCCGGACGCGCAGGCCCAGCGGCCATGGCTAACGGGCCCAGCCGCTCCACGGCATTTGGGATCCTCCCGGACCGGGGCACGAACCCACGTCCCCTGCATCGGCAAGCGGACTCTCAACCACTGCGCCACCAGGGAAGCCCTATTTACTGTATCTTTATAATGAATCCTAATAAATCCTAATAAGAGCATAATTTCCCTCTTCTTACTGTTATAAACTGTGAAGAGTCTGAGAATTTATCTATTTGCCAGCTAAGAAGTTAGCCTGTCACTGATTCATGGATACAAGTAGAAGACATGAGAGGCTGGTGAGTCAGAGGCGGAGGACTTTATTGCTCACAGCACAGCGCTCACAGCACAGCGGGCAGCATAAGCTTTACGTTCACCTCAGTTGCCCTTGTCGCCAAGTTCCACGTGTGACATGGAAGAGCTGATATGAATGCTGCACATGTCACCATGTGGGACCTGAGCTCAGGAAATCCCAAACTTTAAAGATGGATGCTAGCAAACCTGCCTGTCCTTTTCCCCAGAGGGAGACACTTCTTAAATATCCTGGACATCAAACAAATCTTCCCTCTGCCCTGGAGGGAGACGCCATCTCTGTCTTCCAAAGCTGTTTGCTGTATACACATCTTTGAAAAGATAGTCCAGAAAAAAATATCAGTGTGTCTGCTCAGGAGATGTGCAGAAATGCAAGAGACCAATAGAGCCTTGTCTCCCAACATTACTCCTTCAGTATTATTTTGTTTACTGTGGCTCTTTGTAATAGGGAAGAAAAAAATCTGACTTCATATCAGGTCTGTTTCTTTTACTTTAACCTTTGTACTCTACTGCTTTTGCAACAGGTTAAGAATGTTGTCTATAGCCTGAAACATACAGAGTAGCCCATTCTCAAGGCTCTGACCTTTAAAAGTATCACACTTTTCCATTCATATAGAGATAAAAAGTTGCAGAACAGAGAATAACGTTTGTCTTGTTGGAGGTTTACAGGAACATCTTGACCTGACCTATCCATGTGGACAGCTGCAAGAACAAAGGATCCCAACACTGAAAAGCTGTGCAACAACCAACCACAGCCTTTAAGTAAAAGAAGCCTGAATTCTAACTTGGTTAGATGGTTCTTTGGGACACTTAGTCCACCATTTCCTTGGTCTGCTGTCTAAGGTAGCCATTCCTTGCCCAACAACTCATCTCTTGTTGCCTGTTGGGCGGTGAGCAGTACCAGCTTGTACTCGGTAATACCTTTACTCTTCCATATGAATTTTAAAATTAATTTGTATAGTTGTTTTGGGTAGCACTATGTTACTAGATATAAATTTATACAAATCTTTTAGAAATGCATTCTTTACAACCATGTATAAATAGTATATTATAATTAATAACTGTAATTATAGGCATGCAAAGCAATGAACAGTTTAAAGAAAGATTACAAACAAACAAAAAAATAGTTTAAAAAACCCAATGACAGCAACAGAACAGTGAAACCCCTGGAACCTTGCAGAAGTAAATATAAAATTGCCTTGTAATAACATTTTTACAACATAGGGCACAAGGAACTCTCCCAAATTCAAAGAAACAAAAACAGAGAAAAAAAAAAAAAAAAAAAAAAAAAAAAAAAAAAAAAAAAAAAAAAAAAAAAAAAAAAAAAAAAAAAAAAAAAAAAAAAAAAAAAAACCTCTGCTAAAAATAAAACAAGCAAATTCACAAACACTAGGAAACAATCCATTGTGTGGGACAGTCAATACATACAACAAACCGAAGAAATAGCATCTTAAGAACTTTATAGAGCAAGGTGAAAGACAGACTAAAGCAAGCATATTAAAAATTGTTCATAAATAAAAACCAAAAATGGGAACCAAGAAGATGGAATGGGACATTAATAATAAAGAGAAAGAAGATTTGAAAAAGGATCAAATAGAACTTTTTAGAAATTTTTTAAAAAGCAACAACATTGAAATTTGAAATTCCAAAGAAGGATTGAATAGCAGATTAGGAAAAGCTAATGAGACATTAGTGAACTGGAAGACAGTTCCAGATGAGAAGGCAAAGCAGAGATAAAGACGTAGAAAACAATGAATATAGTAACCTAATATAATAATGAAATGGAAAAATATCAAAGAGCAAGAAAAAAAGTCTTAAAAGCATTCAAGTATTGAGCAAAAGATACAACTGTACTTACATGAAGCTCAGGAATGGGAAAAATGAATCCATGGTATTAGCTGTTAAATAGTGGTTATCTCTGGGGGTTGAGGGAAGGGTTCCAACTGAAAAGGGCACGAGGGTACCCTTTGATACCCTTTGAGATAATGGACATGTTTTATATCTTTACATCCATGGTGTCATGGATATTTAAAATCTAAAAAGTCACTGAGCTGTACATTTAAGATTTTGTGCACTTTATTGTATGTATTTTACACCTTAATAAAAACATGACTTAAAAAAGCAATCAGAATGAAGAAGAAAAAAAAAACTACCTACAAAGAGATGACAGCTAGAGTAATAGCACACTTTCAGTCAGCAACAAAAAAGACCAGAATATAATTCAACAGTGACTTCAAAGTGCCAGGGGAAATAAACATCAAATTAGAGCCCTTTACCTGGTAGAACCATTACCAATGAATGAGGGTGACTATGAGATTTTCATGCCAAGACTAAAACAACCTCTAAAGTATGTGCTTCAGCGAGAAGGGTTAGGATGGTTGAATCAAAATAGCAAAGCGCTGGGTGAATCTACATAAGCATTAACTTTCACAAATAATGATTTTGATGAGATGATGGATGTTCACTAAACTTGTGGTAATCATTTCGTGATGTATGTAAATCAAACCACCATGCTGTACACCTTAAACCTATACAGTACTGTATGTCAATTATATTTCAATAAAACAGGAAAAATTATTTAAAATAATTCTGAAGGGTTTTATTTTAATTTTTTGGCCGTGCTGTGTGGCATGCAGGATCTTAGTTCCCCGACCAGGGATTGAACCGGTGCCCCCTGCAGTGGAAGCGTGGAGTCTTAACCACTGGACCACCAGGGAGTGAAGGGTTTTAAAAATTAGGTGGATCATCTTGCAGACAACACACTCATGTGAAATGATCTGTGACAAGGTTATTCACTGTTGCATTGTTTGAAACAGCATTAATTAGAAACAACCTCAATATCCATTAATAGGGGAAATAATTAAATAGACTGCATTACATCCGTACATTGGACTGTACATTCAGCCATTGAATTATATTTCTGAGTGTGATATAGAATAAATGTATTTCTATATGAGTCAGATATCTCTTCATTAACAACTACAACACGTCAGTGGGTTATAACAATGAACATGAATTTCTCATACGCTCCATCTAAGGAGAAAAAGACAGTGAATAATTGCAAACATTAAAACACTCTTTCACAATTGGTGAGTGAAAAAAGCAGAGTGCAGAACAGTGTGTGCAGTGTCCTACCGTTTGGATAAAATAAATCAAAACAAAAGAATCCATTACATAATTGTTTTATATACAAGTTCTCTGGAAGAATGCACTTGAAATTGGCAAAGATGATGCATACGAACTGAGTGGCAGTGAATAGTGGTAGACTAGAGACATTTCACTCTATATATACCTTTGGTACATTTTGAAATTTCTACCATCTCAATGTACTGTCTAAGCAAAAATTAAGTTTTCTGTGTTGTTTGGGTGGAGGCTAGAGATATTAACTTTAGACCTGATTAAAAAATACAGATGCAGGACTTCCCTGGTGGTGCAGTGGCTGAGAATCCACCTGCCAATGCAGGAGACATGGGTTCAATCCCTGGTTCGGGAAGATCCCACACACTGCGGAGGAACTAAGCCCGTGCGCCACAACTACTGAGGCTGCGTGCCACAACTACTGAAGCCCGTGCACCTAGAGCTGGTGTTCCACAGCAAGAGAAGCCACCGCAATAATGAGAAGCCCGCGCACCGCAACGAAGAGTATCCCCCACTCGCCGCAACTAGAGAAAGCCCACCCACAGCAACGAAGACCCAATGTAGCCAAAAATAAATAAATAAATGAATAAATGAAAGAAAAAAGAAAATACACGTTAAGATTACTATAAGTATAACCACACAAAAAAAAATAGAAATCGAATGTACAACTAAAATGGCACAGGAAGAGGGGTAAAAAAATTATCTTGAGTACTTTAAAATAGCATACTTAAGAACCATTTGTGTTTCCTTTTCTGTGAACTATCTTTCCATATCATTTGTTCTATTTCTATTGTGTTGTTGATCTTTTTTTGTTATTGCTATCTAGGGGCTCTTTATTAGGAAGATAAGCCCTTTGTGATACAAGTTGCAAATATTTTTGCCCGGTTTGTGACAGATTTTATTAAATGCAGGCAAATTTTCAATCCTTTCTTTGTAACTTGAGTCGTAGTTAGAAAGATTACATTCCAAGGTTACAAAATAATTAATCTATATTTTCTTCAATAGTTCCTATAGGTCCTATGTGAGTCTCATTTCCCCAAACTTTTATCTCCTTACAGGCGGGAATAATAATGGGTATATCTGCATGTCATCCATGGGGCCTAATCCGCCGTGTGCATTTTCTCCAATAGGTAATACTTTTCTGCTGATGATGTTAAATTTCTCTCTAATCACTGATTAGTGTCCTCTATGGTCTAAGACAATTGAAATGTCGTTAGAGATTATTTTGCAACAAGTGATTGGATTTCAACCACATTACAAATAAGGAAATTGAGGTTTAGAAATTTTAAGAAACTTGTCCAGCATCACATAGTTAAAAAGTAATGAAGTTGGAATTGAAACTCAGATAGCTTGGCTATAGAGCCTATAACTGTAACCCCAATGGGTTGTAGTGGGCACAACCTAGAAATGATATAATTTTTTTTTTCTTTTTTAAAATCACTGGTACCATGTGGGAAATAAAGGCAGCAAAATGATACTGGTTTCCTAACACAGAGCTGCAAACACTGAATGGGTGATATGAAAACATAGTTTATAAATCTAATTTGTTAATTTATCCAAGGATTGTAATACTCAAACAGCAATTTATGAAGTGTTCTCATCTAGATAATCTCATGACATTCTTTCAACAAGGAGATATTTTAGTTGTTAAAATATTATCTTAAAAAAAAATATTATACTAGCATGAGAGGGAAAATTATATATACATATATACACACACACACACAGAGCGTTGTTTATAGCTATGTTATATTAGAAAAGAATTGGAAATGACTTAAATGTCCTTCTAACTAGGGGATGAAAAACAGATGCAGAACCAAGTATACAATGTGCAACCATTTGTGAGCAAATATAGACTATTTCAACTTCTTCATCGTTTTGAGTTTTCTAAGTTCAGAAAATGGCCTACTCAATGTTTCTTCTTTCATCACTGCGATAGTCAAGATTCTCCCAAATAAAACATATACCTTGGCCACAAACTCGGGGTCTGTTTCATCCACAAGGTCAGTCCATTCAACTGTGACTACATGTTCTCTATTAGTTCAGGTTTCCACTCATCAGCCAGCTTCTGGCTAGTGCTGCTAACCAGTGATTCTCAAAGCAGCAGAACCCTCAAATATTCTTTTTGTTATTGATGATCGAGATGATATTGATGACAGGGAATAAATGATAGAGAACAACACTGACTGAACTCTGGGTGACTTCCCAGGCTTCTATCAGAATCTTTTTCTTTGTCTCACTTTGTGAAATTGGTTTTTTGTTTTTTTTTTTTCTGTACGTGGGCCTTTCACTGTTGTGGCCTCTCCCATTGCGGAGCACAGGCTCCAGACACGCAGGCCCAGCGGCCATGGCTCACGGGGCTCAGCCACTCCGTGGCATGCGGGATCTTCCTGGACCGGGGCACGAACCCGTGTCCCCTGCATCAACAGGCGGACTCTCAACCACTGCGCCACCAGGGAAGCCCTGTGAAATTGGTTTTTGTTGCTTGCCACAGAAATGCATACTCCAGGGCAAATGCCATGGCATCACGCAATTTAACAGTTTCTTGTCCAGCCAAATGTATACTCTCTGAATAAACAGAGGATGTAGATCTCAAATGAGCCCATCTTTCTCAAGCAGCAGCACAAACTCAACCTTATTTAAATCTCTTGAGATCTTATCAGCAAAGATCTTGGTGGGGGAATTCCCTGGCGGTTCAGAGGTTAGGACTCCGCACGTTCCTGCGGAGGCCCCAGGTTTGATCCCTGGTCTGGGAACTAAGATCTCACAAGTCACATGGCATGGCCAAAAAAATTAAAAAATAATTATATTCTTTTTTTTTTTTTGCGGTACGCGGGCCTCTCACTGCTGTGGCCTCTCCCGTTGCGGAGCACAGGCTCCAGACGCGCAGGCTCAGTGGCCATGGCTCACGGGCCCAGCTGCTCCGCGGCATGTGGCATCTTCCCAGACCAGGGCACGAACTCGTGTCCCCTGCATCAGCAGGCGGACTCCCAACCACTGCGCCACCAGGGAAGCCCAAAATAATTATATTCTTTAACACAAAACAAAGATCTTGGTTCCCATTCTGGGGTTGCACACCAGAGCACATGCCTTCTAAAGGAAGATGGGCTTATTTCCTCTGCCTTGCGGTTACATCCACCACGCAGCTGGTTCACTCAAGCAAATCCTTCAACAGCTCCCTCTGTGGATGCTTGTACTTTGCTCATATTTCTCCCTTTGTTTGTTGGTCTTCATAACTCAACACAAAAATGTAATTTTGTTCCAGAACAGGCACATAATTAAAAGGAACCACTGACTTTGTCCCTTCGACATATATACACTACCAAATGTAAAAGAGACAGTTAGTGGGAAGCAGCCGCATGGCACAGGGCGATCAGCTCGGTGCTTTGAGACCACCTAGAGGGGTGGGATAAGGAGGGTGGGAGGGAGATGCAAGAGGGAGGGAATATGGGGATATACGTATGCATATAGCTGATTCACTTTGTTATACAGCAGAAACTAACACTCCACTGTAAAGCAGTTATACTCCAATAAA